>JFHB01000072.1:0-138446 GCA_000729835.1 Atkinsonella hypoxylon | reverse complement strand
TTCGCTTTTTTTTTTTTTTTTTTTTTTTTTCCCGCGATTCAACTGGCTTCACAATACGCAGATGGCTTGTTATCAATCATGGACCTGGCTGGTGTGCATTGTTCCTAGGAACGTTCCTTGAACAATGTCTGGAGCCGTCTTCTTGGGCCCACGTATATGGGCAGGGGACGGTGACTGAATGGAAATTCTTAAATTTTTTACCAAGTTATAGCCTGTGCATGAACTGGGAGTAAAAGCATTGTGTTGCATTCTTAGTGAAAATCCCAACAAATGTCGTCCTCGTTGCACGACTGCGGCCAAGTCAGATGCTGCTGCACCCTCATTGTTGTGTGAGCGAAAAGGCACAACGTTGACGCATTCTTACACATATAGACTTTTTATAGGCTCTACTCGCGCAATGTACGCCGTGCTCTCGTGACGACAGCTACTCGCAAACAGATGTAGCCATTGCATCGCATCAGTGAAAGTGAACTTTGAGAAAAAAAAAAAAGCAAAAAAGAGTCAGGTCAGGGACAGTATCACCTTTTACCACAGGACTGTCCTATGGATGGTCAGGGTCTAATTAGTCCGCCATATTTGCGTCTTCATGCATGTATGTCATGTCGTGTATAATGGAGGTGCCCGTTTGTCCTCAACGAGAAGCGTGATAACAATAATGCCAAACGTCAGTTCGGGTTTTCTCGTCAGTAATATCAGAAACCTGGTGATGCTCCGGCACCTTGGCCGGGTTCCATCTGGAGTAGCACGCACGATCCACTGGTGGGGCCGTACCCCAGGAACCATCTTTGATGATAAGAGCATCAATCACACTTGCTACGGAGATTTGGTACTCTTTATCCTGCGACGGAGGGAGAAGTGGGGAATAATTGATTGTACATTGCATTCTTCGGATCGTAGATGTTGATATCATAATGCTTAAGCTATAGTTGTTGAATAAGCTCCATGATTACACAGTTTGAAGTCGAATTTGGCGCGAAAATGCTGCACCTATCAAGCGAGTTAGTTTGGAGTGTACGCAAAGCCTGTTAAACTGGCACCATATGGGTGAAGCCGAATTCGTCGAAAACAGCTAAAAGATGGCGTAGTGAAGAGGGGTAAGGGCAATACATCGGTTTTGAGACCCTGAATTGGGACGGGCCGTCCGACACAAAGACAAAGTTTGAAAGGGTTGTCGTGAGCCTGCGAATGCGAGTAATCAATTAAGACTTCCGTTTGTTCCCTGTCTGCATCAATCGACGATCGGTCATGCATTTGCGCGAACAGTTAGACCAGGGCCAAGGTGATGGAGACAAGAGAGGGGCTAGCTCGATCGCTATTGTCCAGTGGGAGAACTCGACCCTGGCTGAAGTGGAGTCGTCTATAGCAGTAAGGAGACTATAGCAACCAGGATGAGCTTCAAGACGACGAATTACCTAAGCTCATCTCGCAGCGAAGCCAGGCCGTCACTCGAGCGGATCAACTGATTGCCGGCTTCAATGCTACTGAAACTCAGGTCGACGTGAATTCACTGCTAATGAAATATAGACCGTAGACTGACTATGATCGATGGGCGGGAGAAGAGTGCGCGTGGTAATGGTAGCAAAATGGCAGTAGATGGCACAATAGCCATCTGTGGATGGGGGTTGGACCAAGACCACTGGTGGCCCAAGCTCGGCCCAAGCTCGAATCGCTCCATCCAAATCCACGAGGAAGGCACGAAGGATCCCTGTGCATGCTTGCAAACCCTGAACATGGCAGCCGGGAAGGAGCGATTAGAACCTTGCAGCTGCCGTGATGGCACATGTGATTGGGCCGTTTGTTTCGCACACTAGCAGCAAGCACAGCCAATCGAAAGCACCCAAAGATGTCGGCGCTTGGAAGCCGTTTCCTATTCGAACCTGGACGCGTCGGACCCACTTTCGACCGCAGCCCCAATTTTCCATCTTGTGTCCTTCTGCCACAAACGGGTTCCAGAGCCCAACCACATGTCGTATTACAGGAAAACCATGTCTCCGTCTGTCATGCTGTCTACGGAATACTCCGTACGTCCTGCCAGAACGTCTTGCTGAATTTTTATTTGCTGTGGCATGATGAGCACGACGATCTTTTTGTTAAATTTAGTCGGTCATGGAACGCAGGGGTTGGTCTCGGCTCCGTTATCGCAGGAGATGGATAACCGCTGTTAGCGGAGGCGTACATTGCATGCTGAGACGACTGAGTGAAAGTGAAGGCAATTTGGCAAGCACCGAGGGACACAATCGAATTGAAGCAGGATGGGAGTCAGAGACTTATTCCCTGTTAGATGCAGTGATGCATCCGTCGTAGTAAAGAGCCCGCGCCAACATCTCTCAATGGGAGCTGTGCTTGTCACACTTTTATTTTTTTATTTTTTTATTTTTACTTGTTCACTACCGCATGGAAAAACTTCCCACGTCTGGCCACATACATACAGCATATATAGGTACCTTCATCCCTTGCCAGGGCAGTCTCGTAGTATACGGGATCCGAAACAAGACGGAGGCACCCCGCAGGCGCCATAGTGCTGTCAAGGACACTATAAGCATACATAACCCGTAGAATAGACCGGAAAGATAGGAAACGGAAATTGGCATATGACGAGCGGAGCACAATTACCTGAGAGAAGTCGGTGTACACAAGTGCAATCATGTTTGACGGAGCATTTTGACACATTGTTATCCCGTACAGGCATGACTCGGCGCTTTGAGCCCAATATCAAGTAGGAACTTTGGTCAAGGGTATCATCAGGTGACTCATCTGGTGGCTTGAATGAAGCCTTTTCTTTCCTGAGCCCATTCGTCACACCAAGCTTGAGCTTGTTTGCCGTCTATTAGCGTCGCTCCGTGATATGATAACCCGGATATACGCAATGAATGGACGAACTGTTGCTGCCAATACCCCGTGATTACTGGGATCGCAGGGGTTCTGTAGTTACTGATACACTGTTTCGTCATACCATGGCTAGTTGATACTTGGTTGGAATCTAGCAACTGCAGCCTGGGCACTGGACCTCATTCCGTGACCAGCGCGTGCCATCCCAACTGCTCCAGTCAACAGCCAAATCTGGCGGGCTGCCTCACTCTTGTGCCGATCCAGGATAGGATGGGAGATATGAATGGAAATCATGGTCGATGGTTGTGGCGATGATGGCGAAGTTGTGGCCGCAGTACTATCCACTGGCCGCCAGGTAGCTGTCCACTAGTAAGCCATAAGTTGGCTGGTATTCCGTAGTTAGGCGCCGCAATGCGACTACGCTCGAACGGGCATGAGGCATGAGGCATGGGCATGGGCATGGGCATGGACATGGACATTCGTCACACCACCACCAGCCATCTCATATCAACCCCATTGATTATTCTCTTTGGCGGGCAACTCGCTCGATGATTTGTGTGTCTAAGTAATGTGTGTCCAGCTGCGTGACATGTCCCTGCCCTGTCTGCATCAGGTCCCTATCCGTACCATGGATTGATTACTCAAGGTGTTAACTAGGTAATATCTTGATATACCGTCGTCCGGCACACCAGAGAGTACCTGTAGATGAGATGTACCCCGTAGATGCGTGCGCATCTTGAAATCCATCATCGATGGCTGCTGGCAGCACACGGCGGCACACGCAGCAGCACTCCGCAGCACTCCGCCCTCCGCACTCAGCGCCGCTGTAGTTAGCACTCAGCATCACCCGATACAGTGGGTGTACCCAGAGCGTCGTGCTAGCGCTAGCACCCAGTAATGATCTAGCGCCAGCTGGCCCTATACTCCGCACAGTGGGCCATTCATTGACTTATACCTGCCTCCAGCTACCTACGTTTCCATGCCATGTGTACTCTGCATGTACGGAGTACGGCGTACTACGATCACTTATCCCGGTCTCCCATAACTAACTATTCTTCTTCTTCATTCATTGCGTTCATTGCGTTTGCGACCCTCTTTCACACGCCACTGCTTCCTCCGTACCTGCCTTCTTCCTTCTCACCTCTTTTCCGACCTTCCAGCCCCGCCCGCTTTCCTTCCTTCCCGGACTGCAGCTCTAACTCTGCTTCTGCGGCTTACCTTTTGGTGAAGAAATACGAAAACGACCTCGTCTCCCACTGCAACACCACGACGCAGAACCTTTCGCCAACCCCAGATCACACCGTGCCCGATTATCTTGTGTAACCGGAACCACGGTCAGGCCCCGTTTCCCAACAAGCTCGCAGACAAGCGCCGACCCCTGGTCTACCATCTCCACACGGCGGGTCTCTTGTCGCTAACATAACACCTCTCTTGTCGCCGTCCCCTTCTGTGATAACCGCCACCCTTTTGTCCCTTTCTGCACTTTTCTTCGCATTTTTATAAGCGGTGTCCGCCTCAAGTCATCACAACTTCCCGCTCACGTTACACATTGGCAACGAAACTTGCCGTTGTGGTGCGACTGTGAAAATTGGCAGAAGCGCAACGCATCGCACTTTCTACAACCCACCATCGCCCTCGCCCACCCGTCCGCCCACCCGTCCGCCCCCACGACCGTTGACACGATCGATACTCAATCAGCCCATGGGCGAACCTGGTATTCGCTTTCGCAAATTGGCTCTAATCGATTTACAGAGCATATCCTCTCTGCTCTATTACTTCACTTTTCGGGCTGGCTCTCTTCATCTCTGCTCCCTCGAATCACCTCTGTTCGCGCACGGACAGGACTTATACGTTTTGACCTTGGGAAAATCATGGTCTAATAAGTCCGCACCCATCATTAGGTAGCCAACTGCCTTTTCCCCCCCGCGCTGCAGAGGTCTCGTGCGAGGCAAATACATCCAGGCGCCCTCTTGTCACTATTCAACGATAAGGCAACTCGACGACAGCCGTGGCACGGTCTTTATACCGTTCCACGGTGTACTCGCCAGCCTGTCGAACTCTTAGGAGGACAGCAGCAGCATCCTGCAGGGCTTGTGCGCCGCATCCTCTCCTCCTGTGGGTTTCCGCTGAAATTCAGAGCACAAATCTTGCTAGAGCTTGTCACCCGACCCTTTTAGAAAACCGACGCCGGTACTTAACAGTTTCATGATGTCTGCCTCATCGAGGAATTGCACAGTGAAGAGCTTTGGCAAATCCTCTACTGTCAGAGGGGAGCGTATCCAAGACGTTACAACGATGCCGTCGGTCAAAGATCTCAAGCTGTTGGACCCATGTGCTGCTACAGCCTCCATGTTCCTGTATGCTCAAGGCCCTTCAATTGTGTGTTGCCATCACGATTCCTTGACCATCGAGAGACGGTTCGCCAGACACTCGGATGAAGTGCAACTTGTTGCTGTTGACAATCAGAGCGAGACCGGCGGTGGCCGCCTTGTAGTTAGTTACGATGCTGGCCAAACAGCTATTGTCTGGGATTTAATGACTGGCGACGAGGTCGCCCGTTTCGCATCGTACGAGACCTTGACGGTGGCAGCATGGATGCACAATGGAAACGTAGCTTTCGGTGAGTGTTGCATGGGAAATACCGTCGACATGGAGCCAATTCCAACAGCTAATCAACTATTTGTAGGCAATACTCAAGGAAATATAATTCTCTTTGAACCAACCACCTCCGAACACATTTCTTCAAGAACGATTGATCAAATAGCAGTCACAGCTCTCGCCCCTTCTGCTGATTGCAGAACATTTGCGATCGGGTGAGCTGAGAGATTACTGCCACTTCAAACCTGTACGCCTGCTTACCATGATCAACAGATATCAAAATGGGTCTCTCTTAATAGCCACCCTACAACCTCGATTTACTATTCTTCATAATTTCACAACGTCAAGAGCACCGTCACCCGTTGTCACCCTGGCATGGCATGCGTCTTCGTCGCGCCAAAAATCAGACATGTTAGCTGTCCAGACTCATGACGGAGATCTTCGAGTTTGGAGTGTTGCCAAGAAATACAGTGCCGATGACCCAGCAAAGGTTGTCAGGATACTCCGGCGAAGAGAAAATTCTGTAGCCGGTCCCAATTGGATGGGCTGGTCTAAGAATGGTCGAATAATCCAATTCTCAGACTCGTACGTGGAGCACCTGGAGTCTCCCATTTGTGCATCGACTAATCTAACTTGTTACTCAACAGGGAAACACTTTCATGGGATGTACGAACAAAACATGTCACATTTGATTCAATCCCTACTTTAGAACATGTTCGAGGATTAGCAGTGTATGGTCCAGGAGCTACCTTGTTCACGGTTGGACGCGGAGGCACTGTACAGCAATTTGATCTCAATTCACCCTCCATACTGGTTTGCAACATTCAACACCCAACCAATTTGCTGCCACCATCGCCTCCAAATTCCATTGAAGAGCCTGGTAAAAAAACGGCTCACTCTATTACCACTATCCACACATCGGAATCAGAATCTAGCTCTGTTCCTTTCGAGGCTGGCGTTTCGGAAAGCGACGAAGATCAAATGTCACCATTTGCTCGTTTCTCGCGTCGGCCCCATCTGGATTCTTCAGGTGGTGAAGCAACCTGTGACTCTGCCAGTCCCGTATCCAGCCGAAGTGGTATGTCATCCTTGTCAAAATCTTCAGCCGGCTCTCGGACACCAGGCCATCATACGGGCTCTCTGAGGTCAAGAGGCATGACAGAAAACACTTACATATCAGCGGGCTCGTCACTCAAATCTTCAACACTTGGTCGAACAGAACTTGATGCCTACTCCATGGGCTACTCTGTGCCATCTACGAGTGGGCCCTCATTAGCTTCGTCTCGGTCTCGTCATAGACCATCTCGTCTAAGACATGAAGTTCCTAGAAGTCCCGATGACAATAAGGTCCATGATCTGTTCAAGTTTACACGAACTCGTCTGAGTGACATACCTTACAAGCACCATATAAGCGCGGATGGTTCTCGTTTGACAAATGATGACTTGCGAAAGCAGATGCTGAGTACTATATTTGGATGGAATGGTTCGGTTGAGGACCTAATTCGGGATGAAATGGCTCATTATCCGGCCGGTTCCGCCAGCCGAATTTTACTTGCCAAGTGGCTCGGCGATCTGGAAGCTGACATTATGGCTGGTAGCTCGGAGCATATGAGCTCTTCGGATTGGATGCTCCTCGCCCTGAGCGGTATTGGCGGCCAACAGTCGCAACACAAGCTTGGACTCGTCTACGTGCAGCGCCTCTTGGAAAGCGGCGATATACATGTTGCAGTTACCATCATGCTCGGTATGGGTGACCATAATGATGCTATTGAGGTCTACATCTCCCATAAACGCTACATGGAGGCTTTAATCCTCACTTGTGTCGCCTTTCCGAGTGTATGGGAACGACAAGCTGCCATCATTCGGAAATGGGGTGAATGGGCGGTCCAACATGGCCAGCAACAACTAGCCATCAGATGTTTTGCTTGTACCGGCCAAGAATCAACTGAACCTTGGAGCTCTCCTTCGGCAGTGCAACTCAATTTCCAAAACATTGCTCCAAGTATTCCCGAGATTGTCAGTCCACCGCTGTCCCCCCCTGGAGTTCAACGTGGCCCTCAACGAAGTATCGCCAAGACCTCGGCGCTGAAGCTCATTACGTCCTTTGGTGATCAGAATGGGACGGCTAAATTCTATTCACAGGCTGATGGTGGTCAGACGCCAATTGCAGCTGGTGTGACCCCAATCGCGGAATCTGCTATCTCTCCTAGTGTTAACGACGCAACAACTGCTTTCCTTCGGCCCTCGGATAACAGCCGATTCAATACGCCTACTTCTGCTCGGCCAAGCGGCTCAAGCTACGGACGTGGTCGACTTCCCTCGATCGGAGAGATTCCCTCGGACCTGAATAGAGAAAAGCTCCTATCAACTGGAAAAGCCGGACAGACGCCGAAAGATTACCGCCAAGGACATGTTCGCATGACGCCAGCAGAACAGGATACTCTGGCAGCCGGTATCTCACTTCAGCGCGGAGCTACAGCAAGCCCTATGATGATGAGGAGAGACGGATCTCAAAAGCCTGTCAGGGGATATGAGGGAGAACGACCTCCATCCCCTAACCATGATATTTTCACAACAATGCAGGAAGCTCGATCAAATCATAGGAACGGCTCTCGTGATCGAATCCCACGTGGCGTCAATCTGCAAGTGAAGACACCGGAACCGCCATCTCGTACTGATGTAAATTCACCCGAACAATCCATGGCATCTTCAGCACGCTACCACTGGCCTTCAAGGCGACGAGGTCCCGCTTCGGTTGCTAGCTCCATTACTTCAACCTCAAGTGCCGGTCGTAGCCTGCGAGCCAATCAGAAGCATCGAGATGACTACATTCACAGCCTAGAGAATGCTCAGAACTATAAGAGGAACCGAAGTCGTGGAGGCAGTGTCGAAAGAACCCGCGAATCATCTCGCGGCCGGCATGGAAGCCGAGAGAGAAGCACAAAGACGAGAGAAGCCTCAGAGGAACGTGGTAGAACCTCTTCCCGTGGCTGGGTTAAGCCCAAACGATCACCCACATCCCCGATTCCTATGTCGCCAGAGGACCTTGCCAATCTGAGTACACCAAAGTACTTCGACATTGGGGAGTCAGCGGTTAGGAAATCAAGTGGGCACAAATTGAAGACCCGAAGTCGAACTTCAAGCCGCGGCAGTCAACGGCGCAGTCCTGATGGACGGCCTCTTCCCCTCGCGCTGAATGTTCGTGGTAGAAGCAGGGCACGTGAAGATTCTCATCAGCGATCTCCATCATCTCCGGTACCGCTTTCCGCCAACCCAGCATTGCACTACCAGGGATCCGAGGATGAAGAAGATTTTAAGAAAGCAATATTGGAGCAAGAAAGCTTCCAAGTCAAACACAACCAAAGTGCCACTCGAAGTATTGGCAGCGGATCTAACTCACCATTCGTTGCCAAGAGGGAAAGATCTGAGAGTCGCCGAAGAGAAGTTGCTGAGGCACTAGATGCGCTGCCACCCATGGTTGCTCATGGACGAGCGGCATCAACTGAACATGCCGGTGATCTGCGACAAATGAAGGATGAGCGACAAAGGAAGAAGGAGCAGGCAGCCCGCGAACTCGAGGAACGACGCAAATCACTAGCCAAGAGGCCGCAGGCCCCGCAGATCCCGCATCCAAATGAGTTTCACAACCCAGCCATGAGAATTGGCGTCGAGACGTCAGATCCCAAAGGAAGTGAGGATCTGCCCCCTCGTAGTGCTACAGATCCACCCAAGAGCATGTATGCCAGAAACGGACCGCACATCGGTTTGCCGGCGACACCCAAAGCGATGAGGCTGATATTCAAGGCCGAGAACAACGCAAAGTTCAGCAAGGAAGCGCCGAAAGTGCCCCAGATCCCGCCTTCACATCTTCAGGCTGGACCTGCAACACAGTCTCCAAAGGAGCAGAGCATGGAGACGCTGACTTTACTTCCATCAACTGTTTATCAACCGCCTCAGAAACTAGCCATCCCTAGAAGCATGTCAGCTCCAATTCCCAACGAACCTGGGCAAACTCGATACTCCAGAAAAGCTAGTACCGGCGAAGTAAGAGGCATCGATGAGATAATGACTGGACCGCGTCCCTGTTCTCGAGAGGAGCCGCTTCCACCTCCACCTCCTGCTCCTCCAGCACCGCCCATGCTCAAGGAACTTGCGCATCTTGCTGTTCCTCCGCCCCCTCCACCAGCGCCCTTACCAAACTCGCAACGATCCCACCCCGGCGGTGCCCTTGGTTCCGGCATGATTGAAATTGTCATGGACGAGGACGAAGACACTCCCATAACCGCCGCTCCTAATGACGGCATGGTTCCTGTTCTAGCACCACCAGCTCCTCCATCTAGAGGCCACAATCGAGGACGCAGCACAGGCGGCGGAAGCTTCTCTAGCCGAGTGTCGAGGCCCAATGAACACACGAGATCAGTCAGCCGAAGTCGAAAAGACTCCACAGCAAGCATTAAATGCTCGTCCCCAGAGATGCCATCGGATGCTGCCTACCATCAGAGCACATTCAGATCTCCAGTTGCTGGCGTACCGCCACCCATGATGTATGATCCTGACGTTGTTCGATCACCCATTGAAACAAGCGGAAAACATACACCTACCGGTCTCCATCAAAGTGAGATGTTCTAAGCCACTCTACGCATATTCCTTTTTTTTTTAACGTCAATATTTTCAAACAACAGCACTGCCTCGCGAAAGAGCAGTCTGACCTGCCGTGTATGTGCTAGTTTTGTTCATGTTTAGTCACTCCTTGTATCTTGCTCCAGTCAACTTCGATTCTCTGTGCATTGCAAGTGGCGTTGTAGGTTTCGAGAGGAGCAAACAGGTTGACATAACTCGCCTCTTGTGCATTCTGTCAATGCCTGCTGTGTTGAGAAGATGTCTGTTATTTTCTTAGCGAGTGGAAGGCAGCATGGCCGTTCTGACGACCTGTTTTCTGCGCAAACGGAAAATAAATAACCACGTTGAGCTGCAGCATTCGGTCTATTCGGTTCTTTATTCGGGTTTGTGGAACGAATTTTTTCGTTGTTTACAATGTCATTTTCTATTCTCGACCATTTTTTTTATGATGTACCAGTAGTACTGGATTTCTTGGGTAAAGCATGTGTGATGACATCCGGAGCTGCTTCGTTTGCATACCATCTTCACTTCGTGATTGGCGACCCGATTGGGGAGAAACATGTGGGAGGAGAGTGTAGTAAGGGAGGACCTCGGTTTCTGCTCATCTCCCCTTTTTTTATTTTTATTTTCTCATTGGGGGACAGTCTTTGGTGGGATACTTATACAACGCTGCCTCGCGGCAACTTGTCTGAAGACAGGAAAGGAGAGCAGCTATAGTTATAGGTCTTCATCTAAACATTTTAACGGTAGGTATATATTTTACTGATGTGCATGTGAAGTCGCCGAATTGACAGCAATATAATCGGGAGCCGTACGTTTGACCTAGAGCGAGATAGACAAGCACGCACTTGACAATTGAATCGAGATCGGAAGATCTCGCGAGAGTGGCTAGAGGACGTAGGTGAATCTCTATTTCCAGGCTCGACAGGTAATGCACACAAGAGTTCGAAACGGGGTGGTGCAGCAAGGCAATATGTAAACGTACTTATTGCACGCCGAAAATAAGACGTAAAGCACCTACCTGTATGTACCTCCTTAATATAAATATAATAAAAAGAAAGCCAAAAAGGAATTGGCGTCGTACATCTCCATCTCGCTCAACCAACCCAAACCACCCACGATCGTGATCCAGACCGCCACGCGACGGGGGAGAGTTCTTTGCAGAGTGAAGCCTCCCTGAAGTGTCATCTCCAAGTGCTTAGGGCCGCATGGCATCGCAGGTTACCCGTGCGAGCACGCAAGCCACCGCAGCGTTCGGACTGGGCGTCAGCGGGTGGGATCTTGCGGAGTTGGGTGGTGGTCGAGGTGCGAAAGGGATTCGCTCGAGAAGTGACGAGACACTTCGCCGTTAGACCATTACAGTCGAAAATCATGCTCCGTATTTTGAGCTATATACCCTTGGCACTTTGACACAGGTACCTTGCCCATTCAGAAGCTGGCATGTGGGTCCCTAGCTGGATTGGGGATCTACTGGATTGGCGTCACGATCAATTAACCATAAATTCACCTGGAGGAGCCTCCGACAACAACTTTGGTCCGAATGAAATCCACCAAGTTGCAAACATGTGCCCTCTCGGCATACGATGATTACAACGGCTCCTCGTCTGCGCATACGCAGACCATCCCCCACAACAGCCGAGTTCACCGTCACCACGCTCCCGCCGTCCACGCTCCCTCTCCGCCTGCTGCGCATCGTCCTCGTCGCCCTCCGCCTCGTCTTCGTCCTCGCAACCTGCCTCCTCGTCTACGCCCGCTGGACAACATGTCCGCTCGCCAGCCCGCGACCGAGCGCGCCCCTGGCCACCCCCGACCCGTCCTCTCTCTTCTCCCTCGCCGGCCTGTGGTACGTGCTCGATCGGCACCAGCGCTCGCCGGCCGGCCACTTCTTCGCGCGCATCGCCTCGTCTGTCCCGCTGGGCGTCCTGCTCGGCGGCTCGCTCGCCGCCTTCTACCTGCTCAGTCTGCGGGCCCATGCGCACGAGAGCCTTCTCGTGCTGCGCGGCCTGGGCGTCCAGACGACCAAGTCGTCGCGGACGTATCTTGCTGGCGCGGCGACACGGTTCATCCCCACGGAGAAGATTCAGGATATCTTCGTCAACGAGGCCTTTACCGGGTTCGAGGTGCGGTATTACTTGGTTGTTGTGGTGGCGGGAGAGGAGGACGTCGTGGTTGTCTTTCCTGGGCTGTTGCCTAGGAGGAAGATTGTTGAGACGGTTTGGAGGGGGGCTCGGGAGTGCTTATATGAGAAGCCGAAGAGGGAGGGGGAGTAAGTTGGTGGTATACTTGGGAAATGATAAACCCACCTTTTTCTTGCACCAATTTGTCATGCGATGGGTACATGATGTTGTCTGCTGGGTTCTCAAAACCCAACTCGTGCTCTTTTAAAAAGGGGTGACTAGGTAAGGGTTTTCTATTAGTCACTATGGCCCTGTGCTGCTATATGCAAGATGAGATTATGTTTCTATTTTGGAGCCACTTCCCCCTTCATGATCTAAATGCTTTGATTTCTCGTCATTCCCTCCCGTAGCGCCGTGCCATTTTTGTGCCATTTTTGTGCCCGCATATCCACTGCGTCGGCGTACCCTTTCCGCCTGGCATACCGATCGTTCTGCTCTTCGGGTGACTGGAGGCGTTCCTTCTTCAAGACAGGCACGTATCGCCCGCCTAGACGCCCGTTATTACCGCCTTCGAATATCCTTGCGCCCATGTCTGCCTTCTTGACGCCCTGGGAGTTCGCGGTATTGCCATCCTGTGCTGGATGCGTGGGCGTCTGGTGTGCTGTGGTTAGCGACCCTTGCCCCGATATCAACTGCAGGAGCTGTGACGAGAGGAGCTCGTCCATCTTGTGACCCCTCCATAGCTTCCATGTGCTTTCCATGACACCGAACTGGCCGAATTTGTTGGGGGCGTATTCTTGGCCGACGTAAATCCACTTCATGCTGTCTGCTCGCCGGTCCGGCGCGTCAGCTACGGCGTGGTCTTCCTTGGTCAGATCCGGGAAAAGACAGTCCCAGAGAACGAGAGGCACTTCGTCGGCCATGACGTAGCTGGGCCGGCTGGGGTTCTTTTCCGTATCCAGTAGCTCTGACACCACGGCCGGCGCTTCGAGCCCTTGTCCGACAAGGAATAAGATGGCTACCATGTGTCGAATCTGGTGCCATAGGAAGGCGGAGCCTCTGACGTGGAAGTAGTAGACTTTGGGGTAGGGCCCTGCTGCTTTGAGGGCCGCGGAAGAATACCCCGGTTGTTGGAGGTATGGAAGTACAGCGCTGGCATTTTCGACCTCCATAATGTCTGCTTCGAAAATCCGGCGGCGAAAGTTGGTAATCTGCTTGGCCGGGTCGATCTTGCAGAAGTTGCGGAAGTCGTTGTCGCCTTCGTAGCGCTTGGCGGCGTCGCGCATGGCGTCAATGTCCAGCCAGCCGCACTCTGGGTGCCCTGAAGATTCCGGCATCGTGGGATCTGGCGCAAATGCCGGCTGAGTGAAGAAGTAGCGATATTGACGCTCGCGGCAGGAGAAGCGAGCGTTGAAGTCCGGTGGTGGTGAGGGACACCAGGCCAGGATGCGGATGTCGGGGGGCAGAAGTCTGTTGAGAATCCTCGGATAGCATAGCTCGTCTTTGATGTCGTCAAACGGAACCTCCTCCTCGTCTTCTGCCGAAGCTTTTTCAGACGAAGCTTCAGCAGCGCTCTCCTTGTTGGCTTCCCCCCCGGGAAAAGGTCTGTTACTTCTTACTCTCAATGCTACGACTTGTCCGAAGGCGCTGACGCCACGATCTGTCCTCCCGCATTTGGAATATTCGCAGCACTCAAATTGGACAACTCTCTCATCCTCTGGAAAGATTAGGCACGCTTTGGTGAGGGCGTTCCACAACTCTTCTTCAATGGACGGCTGGTTGCCCATGGCTTGGAACTCAAACCCTCCGTAGTTCTTCCCCAAATAGGCCAACTTCAACGCGATAAAGCGCGATGAGTATCTGGAGGGGTCCATCTTTCGGTTACCCTTGGCAACTTTGGACTTCTTATTCTGCGAGCCACTGGCGCATCCTCTGCCATTGAAAGCCTCATGCTCGGCATCATGCTCAGTAGAAGGAACTGTCTTTGCGGGCTCGGGTCGTTTCTTCAGCTCTCCCTCAAGCTCTCTAAGTCGTTGAACGAGAGCCGTTTTGGTCCAGTTATTGTAGTTAGTCTCTCCAGACATGGCGTGGTGAGGGCCAAGCCTTCGCCGCTGAGACTGTTGTTCAAGCTGCGGTGAAGATGAATTGTGGCGACAGCCTTGTTGGAATAGGGGCCTGCAGGCTCTGAGGGTAGCCCTGACACGGAAGCTGCGCCCTGACAGACCGTACAACGGCCACATGTAAGTATGGTTGCAAGTTTTATAACCCCATTCTCACCACTTGGCTTTGCAAGGACCCGGCCGTCATGAGTGATGACTGGACGGGCGTGGCGGTGTTGAATTTTGGCTTGTGCTTTTGTGGCTTTAAACGAAGGCGTGTGGTCAAGTTTAGCCTGGACTGAGCCTGAGCCACACATGCAACACATGCAACAAATTGATGTAGAAACCTCAAGAGCAACGCCTGCAGCGCGCTCATCTGCCGACGACTCCTACAACTGATAAGAGCGCGACACCGGACGTGAAACGGCATGGACCCCGAGGTTGTCAAAATATTGTTGCTGGGAGACGAGAAATGCGGGAAAACCACTTTTCTATCGTATGCACTCGCGGACTAGACACTTTGTCATTCATCTCCACGCAGCGCACGGCTGGCTGTCACTTGTATCATGCTGACTGCTGTCTTTTGAGCTAGGCGACTGAGTGCTGGAGAGCAGATAAACCCTATTCCTTTGCTCCGAGACTTGGACCAACCATTTTTATTCAAGATTAATCTAGGGAAAGACAAGTATCGTCTCGAGTTCTCTGATACCTCGAGCCCCGATAATTGGAGGCTACTCGATCCCGATGTCATCGTCATATGCTACGACATCAGCCAGCGACTCAGTCTCATTAATATGAAGAGGCATGTGAGTTGTTCACCCGCTCCTTTTTAAAAATTTCCGGGTCTTCGATGAACATATCTTAACTTTCATCCTAGTGGATAGATGAAGTCAAAAAGTCTTTTCGGCGAGCCGACACTTTGCCCATTGTCATCCTAGGTCTCAAGCGAGACCTGCGTTCAGAACAGGACCCCAACGGCATCATTTATCCCCAAGAAGCATATCAACTGGCCCAAACCATGAGGGCAGATCGATATGTCGAGTGCTCGGCTATGACTGGGGAGCTTCTGAAACCTGCCTTTGAGGATATCTGCAAGACAGCCATGAAAACCACGACTCCAGCTGGCGGGCAGACCGAGGGAGGCTGCATTATCTTGTGAGGCGGATCCATTTCTTAGCACTGCATTGCAAGCTTGTAGCGGGCAACGAAACGATGCTTGCTTCCGATGCCATTTAGTGCTCGAGAGGACTCCAAGTCTAAATCTCAAGACGCTGTGGTATCGTCCATGTTTACATCGCCATTTTCGCCGTTTCCCTCGGCCTCTGCCACCTCAAATTGCCCGAGGATCTCGGCGACAGCATTGACCATTTCTTCCTGCTGCTCGTCGGAGAAACGCTCTGGCATGTCTTCGATGACGGTGTTGAGGGCCGCGACAGACGCAGGCCGTAAATTTAAAATCATGACAACTTCTCCCTTGGAAAGGTCATACGGCCGCAGCTTTTCCAAAAGCTGTGAGATGCAGTCAGGAGTATACGTAAGAGGCTGCTGGCTCAATGGACTTGGTTCAGTACGCAAATACTGCAGAAGCTGTACATGGCACAGGGAAGGAAACGACGGGTCAGCTCATGGAATCACACATAGATTGCACACCGAGGGATGCCAAAGTCTTGTTCCTCGTACCTCTCGAACTACGGTTTCTAAATTAGGTGGACCGCGGCGCTTCGTTTGCTTATAGCGGCCTCTTTGCTCTGAAAGATGCTGGTACACTTCATAATTGGACAAAACTGCCGATTGAGACTCGAGGATCTTCATGGTGACAGTGGAAATGGCCGAGAATCTTGTGTGGTTCAGATGCAAGTGAGGTGAGGTGCGATGTAAGACGCTAAGACTGGATGGATGGACGGCAAATGCTCGACGCCGAAAGCTGTGTCTGGTCGGGAGATGGAGATGGCGACGCACGTGCAGACGCGAACCGGGAAGGCTAAGCTGAGATGGTCAAGGATCAATGGGCGGTGACGAGCAGCGATGGTGGCAGGCGGAAAACGGTGACCGATTGGCTGTGCCTGCGGTGTAAAGCAGCCAGTCAGCTTGTGAGCGATTCTCTGAAATATATTTTCTGGTTCTATATCTTTAGTTTCCCCTTTCATTTTGATCTTTGACACAGGCTGAATGCCATGAAAGTTGAAGCCCATTTCTTCCATGGGTCCCATGCAGCAAGTGAGAAAAAAGTTTGGCTGGCTGCCAGAGTGCGTTTTTGGGCACGGAAGAAATCGAAGCAAATGAAACTACTACTGCAGCCCTGCGCCCTGCCCATTAACAAATCAACAAATGCTGATTGGTCGATTCAGGACTATTCATTTTCGAGTATCACTTTTTGGTGCAATTTCGAGTTCGAATTCAAAGTGCCGGGTCTGCCCTTGCACTGCCAATCGGTTTCAGCCTGCAACACAACACGCCCAACTTCCTCGCTCCTTTCACTTTCGATTGCGCAACCACGTGGCGCTCAAACCGCGGACCCTTTTGCCATTTGGTCGTGTTGCTTCAATTCGTCATCCAGAACTCCATCAGAGACGACGAAAGAATTCATCAAGATCTGCAGCAAATGATGCAGGCAGTATATGGCATGGCGCTGACCCGCATCACACATTCCAGAATGGCGTAATTACTCCGTACGCCGTGCAAGTCGTAGTAATGCCTCCGCGCTCGCATTCACATACTATAGCCGGCCAAGTTGTCACTTGTCTCCCAAGAATGGATAAAGAGTTTATACAGTGCGCTATGGCCATCCTGTTCTGTAAATTCCCAGACATAATCTTCTCTGAGCTAGTAGTATTGGAACAGGAAAGGCATTGGCTAATACACATAGAGACGGCCTCTACCAGGAGATAGATACTTGCTGCGCGGCCAGCATCGAAACGCCTATTGTCTCTTGCAGTCCCCCAAGAGAGAAGCTCTTCTGCAATAAAGGACTAGTAGGAGCATCTGGCCTTTTCATGCCGCCAATCCATTCCACTGTCTGCTCAAATTCCGCAGCTGCACTTGAGTTTACCGTTCCATGACTCAGCGCCTCTTCAAGCCTCTCTGCCTGGCCCCTTCCGTAAATCTTGACTCCTCCCCATCCCTCCCTCGCTCCTTCTCTTTACGACCCCTTCGGCCACCGTCCCTCCTCCAGACTTTCAGCAAACTGGAATTCAATTGTTTGTCAATATGTTCCTTTGACGCTATCTCCCAGGCCCTTTTCTGAAACTTTCTTCAAAGATCATTTACCCTCGCTGTCGTTGCCTCCCGTCGCAAATCGTTGCTCTGGTCCCTGTCGCCGGCATCGGTCCATTGCAAAGTCAAACTTGTGACGTCGCCCTACTGCTCCCCACTCCTATTCACAACCGGGCTCTGGCGGGGAACAGAAAAAAAAACTTTCCTTGCAAGTTCGGCCAGTCTGATCTGGGACTGGCGCTTGATGTGTCCTCGTGTACAAGAACCATCGAGTTTTTCTTTCGCGCATATACAATCGTTGGGGTTGCTGCTTCAGGATCTCAACCACACAATATTGTCGTGCCGTTTCGGCCTCGGCTCAAGCTGAGCTCCTTTCAAGTTTTACGATCGATTGACGTTTGGTGCACTCGACTCTCCTGCCATGGTCCGAAACATTGTGCTGCTTGGCGGTAACTCGCATCCGCAGCTGACGGAAAATGTCTGCAACATCCTCGGCATTCCTTCCTGCGACCGCATCCTGACCAAATTCTCGGGCGGAGAGAGCCGCTGCGAAATCAAAGATTCAGTACGTGGCAAGGATGTATTCATCCTTCAATCTGGCTCCGGCCATGTCAACGACAACCTCATCGACCTGTGCATCATGATATCCGCCTGCAAGACAGGCTCGGCCAAGCGAGTTACTGCCGTCATTCCTCTGTTTCCATACTCAAGGCAGCCTGATTGGCCCTATAACAAGGCCGGGGCACCCCTGTCTAAGTACTCAGAATCTACTCGAAAAGACTATACCTTTGAGAGCGTGCCGGCCACGCCTCGTCCTGGTGGCCCTCGCAGCCACGGCTTGAACAATGGCGCCCACAGTCTCGCCGAAAAGCTCCAAAAGGCCACGATTTCAGAAAATAATGGCCAGGAGTACTCTGCTAAGAGGTCAGATACTCTGTCCAGTGTTGGGTCAAATGGCCGAAGTCATGTTGCCGAGGGCTCCGTCACCTCTCAACGAAGCTTCACAACCCACGATTATGAAAATCCCAGCTCAGTCGCTGCTACCTTTCAAGCCAAACCAGGCTATAAGCAATGGGTTGCTCAGGCCGGTACGCTTGTGGCTGATCTGCTGACTTGCGCTGGTGCCGATCATATCATCACCATGGACCTACACGACCCTCAATACCAGGGTTTCTTCGATATTCCAGTTGATAATCTTTACGGCAAACCGCTTATCCAGAACTATATCCAGAAACACATCCCGGGTTTTCGGGAAGCTGTAATTGTGTCGCCCGACGCTGGCGGTGCCAAGCGAGCCACAGCGATTGCTGACAGCCTCAAGATGGACTTCGCTCTTATTCACAAGGTAACACACACCTGTTAGCGTGCCCCGCGTGTTCTCTACTTACCCCCGCCTCAGGAACGTCGTCCCATCAAGTTCACCGAACAGCGAAACGCCAGCATGATGCTTGTCGGCGATATTGCGAACCGGGTTTGTATTTTGGTCGACGATTTGGGTGACACGGCAAATACCATTACACGTGCAGCAAAGCTCCTCAAGAAGGAGGGCGCCACCAAGGTATACGCATTACTCACTCATGGCGTTTTCAGCGGCGATGCCATCTCGCGACTCAACGCCTCCGCGATCGACAAGATTATTGTGACCAATTCAGTCCCACAAGATGAACATTGTCGGCTGTGTCCCAAGTTGGATGTCTTGGATGTTTCGCCCATCTTTGCTGAAGCCATTCGTCGTGTACACCACGGTGAATCAATAAGCAGGCTTTTTCAGTATGATTAAGCTACAATTTCATGTGGTCGCAAGCTGGGCTGGCTGCTCGCGGTTCGCTTATTATGTTCTTTCATCTGCAGTTCCTTGGATATCACATTCAGCTGGCTTCCGTGCACTGGTGTCTGTTCAATATACGAACAGATCTTTCAACTTGTGATCAGATGCTGCAAATAACCCTTCTCGTGCTACACATACGATTTGCACAGTTCAAGTAAAGGGAGCCCAAGCATTCGTGCCATCTCTGAATTTGCAAATAAGTACCCCGTTACCCTCACGACTCAACTTGCTCACCGTGCAGCCGCCAAGTGACGCGAATCCTGGCATGGCATATCCCCTCTTGAAGCTTGCCCCGGAGCTTTCTATTCATAAGATTTAACAAGTTGGTTTTTTTTTATAAAAAAAATCACTTCCTTTTCATTAGATTCAGTCGGGCTGTTTTGCGAACCAGACGCGTTCGGCACCCTAAAAGGCTCTACCCTTGTCGAAGCCTGGTCCGAGGGCAATACTCCGCTTCACTTACAAAAAATGACTATGATCCGGACAAGGCTCCTCCTGCGGATTTTATAGGCCTCTTGACGACCTGCAAGTTCATCAGCGACGAGCTGTTGCTAATCCTATACGAAGGGAACTGTTTTGTGCTAGCTCAGCCTTCCTCCGAAACCCCCGGCAAGAAACAAGTCGAGATGTAACCGAGAGTATGGGGGTCAACACGAACCGTCCATCGTCTCATGGTTATGCTGGCCATGGAGTCAAACCTTCAGTGCGAGGTGTCTCTGTCCCGTCCCCTCCATGTGCTACCGAGCCTCGAGTTTAGAGGCCGAGGGCAAGACTAGCCTGGGATTGCGTAACGTTTCTGCACGACTTTGGAAATGATCGCATTGCGCATGCTCGGGAATCTTTCAAACCGCGCGTGACTATATTTTCGAAGAAATACCTGCTCCACTATAGTTAAACCTCTTAGAAAAGCATGCGTTCGGGGTTATAAGAAACTTGAGCGGCATGTCGTGGCAATAGCACGTTTTGTGTGCTTGAGATGGATTTGGCAGAAGAAAACATGAACACAAATAGAACGCATTCTTAACAGAATACTGTTGTCGGGAATGTCGTGCCTCATTGTTGAACGCTGCGCGATGATGGGTGAGGTGGATTTGGATCTGTCGGTGCAACAGGGACGAAGTGGAAACGCGCTTTGTTCTTTCCGAGATGTCGTCTCATTTTGAGAATCTACACGCGGATACTTCGCTTAAAGCAGTGCAGTCGCGGCTAAGTCATCAGTTCTCGCTTGACGGAAGTATACATTAGGAAACATGAAGATAGAGGAATTGGCATTCAATCGCTAATAAAGGATGTTCAGTATTCTTCAGTATTGTCTTGAAAACAAAAAATCTGATCTATTTACTCAATAACTTCCTTCTTCTCGATTGCTGTTCCCACACCAGATGTTCGATCGCATCTATATTACTGCATTCTGGATCCTGCCTTGGATCCATTTTCTTGAGGAGTAACGCAACTAGGAGTAGGAGCCAACCCATGTCGAGGGTTCTACATTCGCCAACAGCTTCCCTTGTACGGAGGAAACGTATTCGAGATTCCAGCGGCGCATACTCCTCGCATAATGAAGAGACGCCAGCTAAAGCCGGAAAGCCTTCCCGCTCTACATGTAATGTCGACGGAGTGATGGCCTGTTGATATAAAAGTGGTGTGGACTCTTTTTTTTTTTTTTCTTTATGGAGGTGGAGGAGTAGATGGCACGGGCAAAAGAAGATTTTCAAACTATAATGTACGGAACGGTCTTGGTGATTATGTCGTGTCTTGTTTTCTAGTTCAAGGGCAGGGAGATGGTGGATGCTTTTGCATCTCATTGCGGAACAAAGCAACTTCCTTTGTCCGGGGAGCCTGGGAGTCCGCAGTTCTCAGGATGGTGTCCGCCCGGCGAACGAATACATTACAGTGCGGATCAAGCTTGTTGGCTGTACTTGAGCGTCTCATCCTTCTTGCTACGCCAACAGGAACGGACGGCTGGGATCGCCTTCAAAATCCCGAATTGGGTATCAATTCCCTGCGAGCGGAATTCCGGTGGGTGGTGCAGACAAAATACAGCCAGCTGTCTGGACTCGTGTGGTGATAACAGTGAGACGCCCGAAAAAAAAAAAAAGGAAAGAAAAAAAAAGCAAACCCGATCAAGTTTGCATCAACCCCACATGTGCTGAATTCTATCACTATCAATGCCGAACTGAAAACAAGCATTTATATGCCAAAACGCCCAAACACCAATGTCTACGCGTGAATCAAGCAAATACACAAAGTCTCCATGACAGACCAACCTTCTAGCTCCTCAGCGCATCCAACCGATTCCTCATCTGATCCATCATAGCCTCCGCATCCTCCTCCTCTCCCTCGGCAGCAACAAACTTCTCGGGCTCCGGCACCGGCGCCGCAGGCAGCGAAGGCTCCTTCTTCGTCTTCAGAATCTCACCAAGCACCTTGTCAACCTCACCCTCGGCCTCGTCACCCTCCAGAAGCATGTCGCCGTCCTCGGGCAGCACCTCGTCCACCATCTCCTCGATGATACCCGCCTTCATCAACTCGGTACTCAGTTGTCTCATGGTACCAGCATATTCGGGCAACCGAATGAGCGAGTTCAAGTCCTTCATGATTCCTGCGCTGGAGCGTATGGAGCCCTCGATCTTGCGTACTGCAAAGGCCTCATTGACCTGCATCTGGACCGAGTTCAGCTGCGCTTTGGAGGTGATGAGACGGGCGGAGGCGCGCCGGTGGCGGACTAGTTCCCGGGCGAAGTCGCGGACCTCCTTTTGGGCTTGCTTGGCGCGCGAGGGATCTTTTTGACCGCGCTTGTCGGCTTGGATTATGTACAGCTTGATTTTGGACTCGGACTGCTTGTTGGCGGTGATGTCGCGGTCTATTTTGCGGATGTTTTGACGGATGACGGCGTTGCATTTCTGCATCTGGAGAGATTGGAACGGGCTGATTAGCTATGTGATGTGCTTGCAGAGTTGGAAAGCGATGGTGGACCTTGGTTGCGCGGAGCAAGTAGTATTTTATTATCACGAACCTGCGCTTTGGGGTCAGGTTTCACGAAGATGGCTTTCAGGGTTTCCATTATGGATGGTGGTGGGCAAACATGTGTGTGCTCGATGATGCTGTGAAGGGGGATTATGTCGGTGCGCCTCGGGCAGATGGTGATGCGCGAGCGAACGACGGGGCTCATTCCAGGCGGAGCGGTCGATGAAGTTGAAGCATGTC
This sequence comes from Atkinsonella hypoxylon, assembly GCA_000729835.1. Lineage (NCBI taxonomy): Eukaryota > Fungi > Ascomycota > Sordariomycetes > Hypocreales > Clavicipitaceae > Atkinsonella > Atkinsonella hypoxylon. The sequence continues at coordinate 115,935 of JFHB01000072.1, read as the reverse complement.
GAGACGACAGGCGGCGGTGTCGTTTGACCACCGGTGGGTGGTGTTTGTCTGGCGGTTGGTCATTTCGGTTCCGTCTTGAGCTGGCGAACTTGTGAGACAAGGCACCGACTGCGGGGTCGAGGAGCTGGCGCCTGCCTCCACCCGGCCGCTTTTTTGGGCCAGGGTTTTTTTTTTTTTTTTTTTTTTTTTTTTCATTTTATGCAGTGCCATGATATGCACAAATATCCGAAAGAAGACCAACTACCTAGATAAGTAGGTGAGTGACCAGTCAGACAGGATTGCCGATACTCTTCGGACACGGACACTGCTGTGAACCTGCAATTGTCGAGCATCGGGGTCATTGACGAGCTTGGACTTGAGGCTGGTCGAGGCTGGTCGATGCCGACAGCCGGCATCGGGTGTTGATGCGATACTCGTGCATTTTAGCCAGGTACCTACATGGCACAGAGGTCACAAAGCTGCAGTCACTTTTTTTTTGGTCCATCTGGACGTGCATGGCTGGCTGGATTCATGTCGCCGCAAGAAGGCACTGGAAGACAAGCTACCAGGCCTTCTAATAGCCTAACCCAAGCAGGTACCCAACCTTGTAGTCGAGCCCAGTGCTGCCTGTTGTGCAGAGCTGCTTCCGTGTCGGGGACACGAGCCTTGGCTGTGTGGCAGTGCCTTAGGTACCTAGGTAGGTACCCAGGCAGCTGCTTAAGAGGCCTGGCGTATTATCACCCCCCCCCCCCGCCCACTGGACGGATGGAGCTCTCTGCTTGTCCTTGATGCTCTCGACCCTTCGGCATCTTTCTGAAGCTTTCTACGTACATGCTAGGAGGTAGCGTTGGTGACTGGAGCCGTTGCCGCCAATCCCACCAATCCCGCCGCTACTCGCACTGCCATTGCCACGCAGCCTCGTTTATTTTTTATGCCGTCTGGTGAGTAATGACCTGACGGCACTCGACCAAGACCCTTCCAGCTCCAAGCTTCCATTTCTACGCCCGTCTCATCTCTCTCCCCACTCTGCCTTGACTTCGCTTTTTTTGTTTCGTGCCTTTCGTGCTCTCCCGTACTCGTGCTGTCTTTACAACACGCAGACGCTCTCGCTCCTCGCTACTTTGTTTCCCCTTCTTACTTACCTCAAGCTCTCTACAGTCTGCATCTGTTTGTTGCCTCTCAACTGACCTTGCAACTGTCACAATTCACAGCTTGCCAACATCTGTCTTGTCCGTCAACACCCCGCTTTCATTTCCTTTCACATCCATCGCCTTGAACTCCAGGAAACATGGCCGAGGTTGCTTTCCCCGAAGGTTTGTACTACCATTCTCACCCACTCGCTGGCCGCTGTCCCGGTATACTTTATGAAAAAGAATCTCGGATGCATCTCGACGTCTGTCTCGAGATGCTGTCTCACCCAGAACTAGCGGCAAGCCCTTCACTTTCCAATATGTTTGTTATAGGTTGCCCTTTTACTGATAGCCTTCCGCACAAAAAGTTCTCTGGGCTCAGCGTTCATCCGCCACCGATGCCGCCAAGAACTTCATTTACCTGACCATCAACGTTCCTGATGTCCCCAAGGATGGTCTTCAGCTCGACCTCAAGCCAACTAGCTTGAATTTCACTGGTGTCTCTGACACCCTGAAACGCAAGTACCACGTAGAGTTGGAATTCTTTGCCGAGATCGACCCCGCGGAGTCCAAGATCAACCACACCGCCAAGAACATCGAGATGAAGATTCAGAAGAAGGAGCTCAAGGAGGAGTACTGGCCGCGCCTTCTCAAGGACTCCAAGAAGCTCCATTTCCTCAAGACAGACTTTGACAAGTGGGTTGACGAGGATGAGCAGAACGAGGCTCCTGAGGACGACTTCTCGCAGTTTGGTGGCATGGGTAAGTCGCCTTCTTTCCTGACTAGCTGATTTATCACTACATTTCAGCTGTGGCTACAATGGCGTTGAGCAAAACACTAATTAGTGCAGGTGGCATGCCAGGCATGGGCGGTACGTCGTCATCACAAACACTTGCTTGAGTCTCCTTCCTTTGTCAGCTTTTTCTGTTCTGCAGAGGCGACGAAACAGTATTATTCTGTGCTATGATGCAAAAAAGATAATCGCTAACTTGATGTATCCCTAGGCGACTTTGGCGGCATTGACTTCTCCAAGCTGGGTGGCGCCGATGGCATGCCTGACCTGGGCTCTATGGATGGGGAGGAAGGCGAGGGCGACGACAGCGGCGACGAGGATGATGCAGACATGCCTGCATTGGAGGGTGAGGAGGCTGCCAAGAAGACGTAAAGAGACAGCGGAGTTGGTGTTACAAAAAATTGATGAGCTTTTTTTTTTATACGGGTGGTGGTTGGGTTACCCGAGGCAAATTTGTGGTAGCGTGTCGGCAATGATGACCAACTAAAGTACTGCGTACAATAGTGATCAAGAGACGGCCCCATGTTATTGCCAAATGGACTCTATAACCAAATGCCGTGCTATCCACCCTCCCATCTGTTGTATCTCGAGCCCTTGACCATGTATGTGACTGTATCCTGCCATGCGTCCATCCATCCATGATAACGAAGCAAATGACTTCCTGCAAGCACATCTCCCTCTTGTAAATAAATAAAAAAGTGCAACGATCAAACCCACGCCAGAAGAAACACAATGACAAATCTGCTTCCCGAGCCCCATCACCAATCCACCAATATCCCAGCCCGAGCACCATCGAGCCCCCAAGACAAAGTTTGCTCGCCATGACACTCCAGTAACACAAAGCCCGTCAATCTTGCAACCGTAAACCACTCACCTCTCTCAATCTGAGTCTGTGAAACTAGCGTCTTGTCGAGCGAAAAAGTAAAAATACAAAATACCAAAAAAGGACAGCTTCGTTAAAACCGGAAATGAAAGGAAATGGACGCCACCGAAACTCTCGCCAACGTGTACCCGGATCTCGTCAAAGATTTATAAAGTTGGCCACCCTTACGCTTTTTTTTAAAAAAAAAAAAAAAAGGTCATGCCGCTTGCTTCGCCTTCGACCATGTACTCTTCTCTCGAGGCCGCGAGGGCGGCGCGCGAGGGGGCCTTTATTACCGCCTGGCCGGCTGATGAGCCGTACTTTGCGCCCCCTTCGATAGAGCAGCTGACGAGGGAGCTGGCGCTTGCGAGGGCCAGGGCCAGGGCCAGGGCGAGGGCGAGGGCTGCGGCCGAGAGGAAGTTTGAGGCCGGGCGCTTGTCTCGACTTTCTGCGACGGCCTCTATGCCCGGCGGGTACACCGTCAACTAGATGGCTGCTCAACTGCAATACCGGAGACAACATGAACCATCGTCTGTTTTGCGCAACATCAGGCAACATAATAATTACTCTTCACCCCAAATCACAAGTCATGGTCGTGGACCATTTCCACGAAAACGCGCGTCAAACAACACCTTCAGGCTCTGCGTGCGACATCAACATGCAACACACATCTCGCGAGACTCACTCGGTTCCTCGGCCAGTGGGTGACTTGCTATGCTTGTGTGTGTATATATTAAAATGCATGCGCCTACTCTTTTCCCCTCCCCCCTCGGGGTGTCGCTCCGAGTCCGCTCGCCCGTTAGGCCAGAGGACAGGGTTGGGTTAAAGTTCAATCATGGCCAACTAGCCCGCTGAATACAATATTCCCAATCTTTCAGTGCTTGGGGATTCTAAATAAAAATAACAAACAGTGCCTCACTGTGAATGGATCCGACCAAATAGGACTAAATCGGGTTTTTTTATGTTTTATTGGGTATTACTTGGGTAAACTGAGCGTCGAATTCCAAATCTTGTCTTTCCTCAATGTAGTAATACAATTACTTTACTTATAGTTAATACATGATTCATGATTCAAGGCTGTAGTTGTCACTCACCATAATCTCATCCTCCATAGGAGCATCACCAGTGGTGGTGGCGGCTGGTGCAGCAGAAGCATTGTTGGCACCATCGGCACCCCCAGAGAAGTAGTTTGCCATGTCTGAGTCGAGTTCATCGGCGGTTTTCTTAGCAGGGCGGGCATTGCGGCCTCGGCGTTTCTTGTTGGTAGCGCCCTTGGCGGCGTTTCCAGCTTTGCCAACACCGCCCGCAGCACCTTTGCCAGAAGCAGCGGATTTGGGTTGTGGCTTGGGTTGACTACAGTTTCGATTTTGCAAGTGTTAGTGGGAAAAGTATTACATTGTCAACGTCAGGAAGAAAACGGCACAACTTACGCGGTTCTCTCGGCTAGCGTCTTTACAGGAGGCATAACCTTGTCGGCCTGGGCTGCTCCGACGACAATCTCAATCTGCACAGTACGTTAAAACACTGGTGGAAATTGTCATCGACTTTTTGCTGCTAACCTTGATTGGTCGGTTATCCACGAGAAGACCGTTCAGCTTCTGGAAAGCCTTGCTGGCGCCATCAGCCTTGTGGAAAGTAACGTTGGCGATGCCTCGGCTGACCGAGTTAGGGCCGTAAACGAGGTCGACTCGCTTGATCGGTCCCACAGCTTGGACGAAGTATTCCTAGTGCGTGGTGGTGTCAGTGTATCGACAGTCGAAAGTCCAATTCTTAAATCTGGATCCAATCCCATCTCTGTCCGGTCTGAGAAAGAAGCAGTCGTGTTCGGGTGCCTTTTGCGAGGTTTACGAATCGATAAGCGAGCAGAGCAATGAGCCATGTCGTCAGCGCCAGAACCAGATTTGTTCGCGCAAAGTGATTCACATGTCCGGTAATCATGCCCGGAGGATCAAGCACAGTCGCCTCACAGAGAGAAGGAACTAGCTTGGAAGACGTTCAAATTTCACCTAGCTTCTCTTGCATCGCCTAAGTTGGATCCTAGTGCCAAGATGCACGGCTCCAAAAGTATGTCGCTTTCATCGTATGGCGAATTGGCGTCTTCCAAGTTGTTCATCAAACTGCTTGTGCGCATGGAGGCATCTCCCTGCTCGCTTCGTCGAACTAGGTCGGCAACAATCGCATCGCAAGGATCGGTATGGCGGACCAACACACAGTCAACGTGCCAAAGAACATGACGTCGCAGTTTTGTTCAAGCCATCGCGCAGCTTCACAGACCATGCTGACCAGGCATGTTGCGAGATTATTGCAATGTGACACACTGCTCTCAACTTCCAGCGCGAGTTACCGTATTCAAAGGTTTCTCAAGCAGCATGAAAGGAGACTGGGACATTCAAAGTCTTGTATTGTTACAACACAAGGACCCTGCGCTACAAAATGGCGCGGACGTCGAGGAATGTAAGGAAGGATGTATGCGGCGACGAAAAGAACGTCGAACAAATCCCGGAAGGAGCGGAACCTTCAACGGAAACATACCTTAATCTGCTGCTCCGAGACATCCTTGGGCTGTGGACTGGTTAGGGCCGGAATAAAATAGCGAAATATTGCTGCATCAGAACGTACCAGGTTGCTGACGATGACTTTGCTCTCGCCGGTGCCAGTCGCTTTAGCGGGATTTGGTTTGGCTGCAGCGCCGCGAGCCGGCTTGGAATTCTTCTGAATGCCGCCTACAGGGGCAGCAGTCTTGAGGCCACTAGAGCGTCGCTGAGATGAGCGACGGTTACGGGCAGACTGGCGCTTGGCCGAGACGATATCGTCAAGAGGCTTATCGAGCTTGCTAGACATTGTGGTTGGTGGTGAAGACTCGCTTCGCTCGAGGCAAGAGCTTGGAAAGCGGATATTTATTATTTTTTTTCTTTCAGGATTAATTGAAAGCGACGACAGCTTTCCGTGATGGCCGTCCGGGGAAAAGAGGGTTGTCGACTGTAGTTGGGCCCTCTAAGGACGGAAGGAATTGATAAAGAGGCACAAACGACTCAGCGTTGCGCCGTGGTCTAGAAAGGATAGTAAGGTGAGGTCGAGCTGACCGAGAAGTGGATAAGGTCAAGAAAAGAAACAGAAAAGATCGTGTCAAGTTTAACCAGGACGATCACAAGAGAAGTCAAAGGGACGAATTGTGACTCTTCAGGTGCGACAAGGCGGTTGCGTTTGAAGAGATCTGAGGATAGTGAGAAGACGAAAACGATGAGAGAGAAGGACGGTGCCGGTGCTGGTGCTGTCTGGGTCTGATCTGAGAAATGAAAGGGAACGCGGGAGGCGATCTGCGCGGAGGCAGCAAAACAAGGGAGGGGCGGTCCAGGTCCTCCAGGACGACTTCGGTGGAAGCCGCCAACAGCGACAGCGACATGGCAAGCTGCTTGCATAACGTACGTAAGCAAGTCCTAAGGCAGCTGGGCTGGATTGCTCGTGCCTGTACCTAGCCAATCAGCTGCTGACAGGACTAGGTTGCTGCTGGCTACATATATGGCTGAATACCTAGTGAATGCCCAACGTCCGCAAACTAAACTGTTCACGGTTCGGGATATCCGGCTCTCGGTTTAAAGACACGTCTGTCTTTCGCGGGCTTGAGCTTTGCATTGCTTGATCGCTTTGCTTTCACGAAGTTGAGCTTGCAGGGCCATCATTCTTGTGGCCTTCACTTGCTCATGAGTAACGTCTTAGAAATGCCAGATCTATGGGGCGCTTTGAACTTGAATCTGCTACAATTTCGTTGCTGGATATTTCTTTGCTGTACACATGCCGTTTTGTTGTTGGCACGATGATCTACATTATCCCCAAGCTTTATTTTCCCCAGACTCGACCTCATGACGCCTTTGCGTGCTCAGCATTGTGCGAACCTCTGGCCTTCAATACCGCATTGGCTTCTAGGTACTGGTAGGCGACAATGAGCAACATTGAAGCTGCGCCAAAGAAAATGGCCAGTGAAAATAGCTCGCGATCGGAAATCATGGTGACAACGGCCTAGGTCGACGAACGAATTGATTTGGATGATGGATGAACACTGTGAAGGGCACGGTTAAATAGGGACTCAAGAGCAAGATGTAGTCCAAATGCAGATCGACTTACGATATAGAGTGACGTTGAACGGCCAAAGGACCCTGAGTATTGTAATTGATGAGGTGGTCAAGGAGGACAGCGGGAGCTTCTGGCGACGACTTGTTAAGTTGCTTGTAGGTCCCGGTACCTATTCTATGCGAACGAGTATGAGGAGGGACTTTGGGCCCAGATTCCACATTTATTAACACGCCAATGACTGCCGTCCTGCCACGGTTGTGCATATCTCTCGAGGGCCCAGCACGTGATACCAGTGACTTCATCCACCACACAAGCGCCACCAGAAGTGACGGAACGACATAGAAGGAATCTTCCTCTACGACGTCAGACGTCTTCAATTTCAACAACACAGTCCAAGACCGCCGTCCAGGGACTTAGCGCGGGACTTAGCGCGATAAGGAATTACTTGGGCCGGAAGGCACCCACTCATAAAAGAAGAAAGCACGAAGCTTTTCAATAACTTAGCTCGAATCTACACTTGAATCTTCGCACCCTTCCACCCGTTTCCCTGCTTGAACCCAGCCACCGCACACGATGCCCCCTAAGAAGGCTGAGAAGGTTGGTGGCACCAAGAAGCCATCAGCTGCCAAACAGGTCGAAGACAAGACCTTTGGTATGAAGAACAAAAAGGGAGCCGTCGCCAAGAAAACGATTGCTCAGATGACCAGCAACCTCAAGAACGGCGTCAGTCCCGAGGAGAAAAAGAAAGAAGCCGAAAGGGCTCAGCGAGAGAAGGAGCGGAAGGCAGCGGAAGAGGCTAAGAAGGAGGCTGCTCTGCTTCTGAACAAGCCGGCCCAGATACAAAAAGTTCCTTTTGGCGTCGATCCCAAGACTGTGGTGTGTATTTTCTACAAAAAGGGAGACTGTGAGAAGGGCAAGAAGTGCAAGTTCTCACACGACCTATCCATTGAACGCAAAACAGAAAAGAAAAACCTGTATTCGGATACAAGAGAAGCCGAGGAGGATGAAAAGAAGAAGGAGACCTCTGCCGACTGGGACGAAGAACAACTGCGAAAGGTAGTTTTGTCTAAGAAGGGCAATCAAAAAACAACGACCGACAAGGTGTGCAAGTATTTCATATCGGCCATCGAGGATGGAAAATACGGTTGGTTTTGGGTCTGCCCAAATGGTGGTGATAAGTGCATGTACAAGCATGCCTTGCCTCCGGGGTACGTATCACTATTTCATGTCGTGATCGAAAGGGTTTTTTTTTTTTTTAGCTAACTTGGTTGATGACAGCTTCGTCTTAAAGACGAAAGAACAGCGAGCCGCAGAAAAGGCTCTCATGGACAAGTCCCCGCTCAAGACGCTCACCTTGGAGGACTTCTTGGAATCTGAACGACACAAGCTTACCGGAACACTCACACCAGTCACTCCAGAGACTTTTGCTAAGTGGAAGAAAGAGCGTCTCGATAAGAAGGCGGCTGAAGAGCAACTTCGAAAGGCGAAGGACAACACAGGTCGTGCCCTGTTTGAGAGTGGCAAATGGCGTGATGAAGAGGACTCTGACGATGATGACGACGATGCTTGGAACTTGGAGAAACTACGTCAAGAGACGGAGGCAATAAGGATTAAGAAGGAAGAGCAGAGACTGGCTAGTGTTAACGGACTTGAGACACCTTCAGCCACAGAGATGGCTGAGCCTGGGGATTCCGAGGAGCAGGCTACTGAGACCTCAGAAGCGGGAGCTGCCGTTGCTTGATCTGGAGCAACAGTGGGCATCGATCGCGGAAAAGAACTACTCCTAGTCCGTTCTTATGGCTTTGGGTTGAGCAGGGTCAATTCCGAGCACTGCTAGGGCTGGCTTTTGTTACGTCAACTGCAAGCACCTACTGTACAACTCCTCCTCCCATGTTAAAAGATGTTGACAGGAGTCTAGGAACGCGAAGCACACCATCCGGCCACGCCAGTGTTGTGTTGGGCACTCAGCCTGGCAATAGATAGGAAACTGCGCTGTCTATGTGTGCGACTGGCACACCAGTCGGCTAAAGCATTCTGTTGTTCAAAAGTGTATATGGTATCATGATGTATGAAGTTGCGGCGCTTCAATTTGGGCATAAATCCGGAGTTTGATTTCAGCTTATTTCCATACGGGATTTGCACTTTCCAAGGCGGGCGTGTGAGGCAACTGCCTACCTACCTACATACATATCTGGGTAGGTACCTAGGTAGGTTAATCGATCGTGCCCCATGAGTGAACGTCTCGATGACTGGGCCACCACTTGCACATGGCCTGGCTGTCAGGGAGCCAAAGTTTTATTCTCGGCGGATTGCTGTGCTGTTGATGGACTGGGGAGCCGCATTGTTCATTAGCATCGATTATCGGCGCCCCTGGCTGAGGGGGCAAATGACGCCTCCAAACGCCACAAATGCGGTATGGATGGGCAGAACGAGGTTTAAAACGGCGTAGATCTCTATCTCCATGTGCACGGTTGCGGGGAAAGCATGTGAGGGTGCTTCTTGTGCAACGTGAAGCATGCTGTTCCTAGAGTAGAGTAGCAAGCCAGGTAGTGCACTTTTCAACGTTTTCGTCTCCCTGTCTCTCTCTTCGGTCTCTTATTTTTCTCCGGCTCAACCGCACATGTATGGAAGTGATAGAAGATGATATTTACGGATTAGAGCGGGGGTTGGGCGGGTAGAGGGGAGGACATGACGGACATGACGGACATCAACGTTGACGCAGTTGCCGGGCCTGAATGGATTGGGCGGCAGGTAGCCGGAGAGTACCATGAAGTGCTTGGCATCTGAGGCAGGGGGGAGGCAGGGGGAGGCAGGGGGGAGGCAGGGGGTAGGCCTGGCTGACCATTCACCAAGGGCATAACTATTGGGCTCAAACACTGAGATGGGCTGTCAGGGCTCGTCCTATTTGGACCGCAAACAGCTGCTTTTCCTTTCCCACGTCAACACGGCTTGGAATCTGCCATTTCCTCGCCGGCCTCTCTTCTTGCTCGTAGTGCCGTGCCGTTTGGCCTACAGCAACCTGGAAGGAAGTAGTACCGTGGTACCATGGAACAACGGTACAGCGGTACAGCGGTACAGCCCTACTAGACCACCTGAGTCATCTGCTATTTCCAGGGACCGTGTGGTACCCCAGTGGGCCTGAGCCGCCACCAACCGCCACCTACAGCCGAAGCTTGCCCCCTCCCCTTCCCTCCTCTTCCCTCTGGGCGTCATGCTCGGTCGGTATTGCAGGGTCGAGGTAAAGGTAAAGCGATCTCCCGATCTCCCGATTCCTACGGAGCACATACTTCCACAACCGAACATCGACGACCCCTCGCCACTCGATTCTAACTAGACTCTGCCCATTTAGCAACAACGCAACGCAAAATCTACCATCGCCAGTTTCGCATCACCTTGTTCTTCGCCGTCCTCTGCCGCATAGCATCTGAACCAAAGCTACCTCGTCATAGCAGCTACTGTCTTCGAATCTCACCATCGCGCTTCGGTGCCGATTCAAATCGACCTCTTCCCGACCGTGTTCATCACTGAACCGCCATTCAGAGACGACATTGGCCAATTGATGGCATCTTGACTCTCGACTTTGAGGTCGTGCTGCCGCCCGCGCACACTCCAGACTCGCTGCTGATCTCGTCACTGTGTCGAGATCGCCGGGTCTGAACCGCGCGCGTGTGTGTGCCGTGGCCGTGGACCCCGTAACACCTTCCCACTACTCTCTACGCATCACCCACTTCGGCTTGTTTTTGACTCCTTTCTTTTCTCCAACTCATCCTCACACGCCTTTGCTGGTATTCGGACTGTGCTGTAGCTGTCTTCCGGAAAATTGGACTGGGCACGGGGACGAGTGCTCCTGGTTTCTCCTCCAAAAAGCATGACTGTGGATGCAAGGCATGATCAGCAGCAAGATGTTCCAGGCCGTCTTACCACCTCAGCAGTCATGCCTTCAACCACTCGCGGAAGGGATCATGCCAACTTGTTTGTCAAGCGTTATCGGACTGAAATAGCTGCCAGCTCGTCCAGCGTCTTCTCTACCCTGGCCGCCTTCCCTCTCGACAGTGTCAAGACCCGGATGCAGACGTATCAGTACAACGGCTTCACCGACTGTGTCAAGCATACCTATCGCACCGAGCACCTTGCAGGCTTCTTTCGAGGTATTCCCGCCATAGGCTTGATGATTGTACTAGGAACAGTTTGTACTGACGTTTCCTTTGCTATAGGTGTAATGGCTCCAATGGCCAGCATTACCCTCGTTCGAACAGTCTCTTTCTCTATATATCAGCGGGCAAAGCATGCATATGCCGCATGGGTCAAGAAGAACATGAGTTACGACATCCTCCGTCATGTGAACAAGGCCGGCACGTACCCGAATTTTTACTCGGTGGCTTGTTTTGGGGCCGCTGGTGCCACAGCCGGATCAATTATCACCTTCATTGCCTGCCCCTTTGAACTGGCCAAGCTCAGCGCGCAAGTCTCTGTGTTGTTGACCGAGAGAGCTGGCAATTGCCAAAAGAGCAAAGCTGTCGCGACAAGCTATCAGAACAAGGGCACCTTGAGAACCATGTCAAATATTGTAAAACATAGGGGAATTTTGGGACTCTACACGGGCTTTCAATTGCATTTGTGTAAGTGATGCCAAGAAACCAGCCTGGTGGCGTACGATGAAGAACAAAATCACGGAACTAACGTACCCGTGCACAACATAGTGCGGGACACTCTCGGTACCGGCATCTACTTTATGGTGTACGAGAGTGGGAAACAACTTGGAACAACCATAGCTGGAGACAATCCGAACAATAACAAGTTGGCGGTGGTGACAGCCGGCGGCATGTGCGGACTTGTGTCCTGGGCAATGATATGTCAGTGTTTATCTCAAAGGATACATTCCACTCAGCTATTCCCGCGTCATCTTCGTATCTGGATGCAAGGCTAAGATGCAAGGCTAACTTTCAGCAGATCCCATTGACTCCGCCAAAAGCATATATCAACGAAACTCGCTCCTGCACTCCCGCGGGGAGAAAGTCGAGCCAGCCCCCAAGATTGAGTTCTTCAAGCGCCACATGTACCGTGGCCTCGGCGTCTCCATGAGTCGTTCCTGTCTCGTCAACGCAATCTTCTTCTCGTCCTTTGAGTTTGTCAAGAAGCGTATCAAGACGCTGGACGACGAGGAGAATAGTCCCACCAGCAAGCCAAAGACACTGTAACAACAGCAATATTCCAACAAGGCAACAGATAAGAGTAGAAGTCAGCTGTCCTGTCTATCTCAGACCCGGCTGCTGGAACTCTTTAATCCAGCTTTTATCTTCTGCCAACATGTTTTCAAATCAAAGAAGTCATGAAATGGATTTCCATGTCACATGCATACCATGAAAATTGGCGTTTTTGCGGTCTACTTACCCCTTTCATTGGCCATTCCTGTGGAATGTCCGATAGTACTGTCCAGCGAAGTGTGACGGGAGGGGAAGGGCGTAATACGGTTCCGGGACATGGTGAACTTGCTTGTAGGGGTTTCATATTATCTTGTACCATTTACATACCATGAATGGATGTGGTCATTGCAGTTTGTTGATGTGTGGCGCGTGAGGGTTATTCGTGAGGATAGCTATACGATGCATGCAGCGGAATTACGTTTCTGTCCCATGACGGAGACCTCGTCATGATGCTCTAGCTCAGATTAGAGGGATTGCATCCATGCAATGGATCTATTATACTGTTCTCATTAAAAAAAAAAAAAAAAAAAAAAAAACCCCACCTAGCTCCATGATGAAAAATATCCGTCGTTCCTCCTGGGGGAAAAGAAAAGAAAAACACCCCAAAGACAAAGAAGAAAAGATGCAGTGCTATTTTGATGATGAGAAAGGATTATCCAAACATCTACGCCTGAGACAACTCCTCTTCAACCTGTGCCTTGACCAGCTTGCGAACCGAGTCAACATTGTTCTCCACCTGCGTCACCCGCTTCTCCTTCTTATCCAGGCCGATGAATTCGGTAGGCAGCACGTTGGCTTCAAAGTCGAAGCCGTGCTCGCCGTCAAGCGCCTTCTCCACGGCGACGGAGAACTTGGCAGGGTGGGCGGTGGACAGGGAAATATGGTGCATGCCGGGGCTGGCGTCGGCGATGGATCTCGCGGTGGCGGCGGCGCCGACGGCCGAGTGCGGGTCGAGGATGTACCCCGTCTGGCGGTAGGTAGCCCGGATGGTGTCGACGGTCTGGGCGTCGTCGACGCGATGGCTGTCAAAGTCGCGCTTGGCGCAGGTCAGGACGTCGTGGTAGACGGGGCCGAAGGAGCCCCGGGTCTTGAGCTCGGCGAGCCACTTGGAGACCTCCTGGCCGGCCTGCTTCTTGTTCCACAGGTCGTCCATGCCGGCGGTGGAGGCGAACTCGTAGGCGAGGAACCAGAGGAGGCGCTCGAAGTTGCTGGAGACGAGGACGTCCATGGCCGGGCTGAGCGTTTGCTTGACGCCCTCGACGGCCGGCGCCTGGCCCTCCTCTGGCTCGGGCTTCTTCTCGTACTTGCCCGTCTTCCAGAAGCGGTCGAGGATGTCGTTCTCGTTGGTCGCGATGACGAGCTTGTCCACCGGGAGGCCCATTCGCATGGCGAAGTAGCCGGCGAGGATGTCGCCAAAGTTGCCGGTGGGGACGACGAAGCGCACCTTGTCGCCTAGTTTGAAGCTGGGCGACTTCTTGGCTAGCGAGAAGTATGCGTGGAAGTAGTAGGTGATTTGGGCGAGGATGCGGGCCCAGTTGATGGAGTTGACGGCGGCGACATGGATGGGCTTGTTGGCTTCGGGATCAGATAGCAATGACTTTAAAATGTCCTGTTTCGAGGAAATGTCAGTTTGGAAATCAACACAATGTAGGCGACTGGGGTCTAATTTCTTGTTTTCTTTTTCTTTTTTATTCTCTCTTCCTTCTTTCTCTTTTTAAAAGAAGTAGGCAGGGAGGTATAATCTTTTACCTGGCAATCATCAAAGTATCCTTCAATCGAGAGGTTGTGAACATTCTTGTCAAGGACCGTGGTCATCTGCAGCTCCTGCATGGGGCTCACACGGCCCTTGGGGAACATGATGAAGACAGAAACATCTTTCTTGCCTCGCAACCCGTAGATAGCGGCAGATCCAGTGTCGCCACTAGTGGCACCAACGACGGCGAGATGATGTCGGTCTGGTCGCAGCCTGGTCAGTCTATCAAGAGACTTTTCATAATATGCGGGGAGAAAAAAAAAAAAAAAAAAAAGGAAAACTGATGAATGTGTCGTCTACTTTATGAAAATGGCATATACAGTAATGCCAGTGTTGTTATTTTTATTTTTATTTTTATTTTCATCATTTCGCAAAATTGGTAAAAAATGGCAAAAGTACTTGCCTCGTCCAGTCTTTCCCTCGTTCTTCCTCTCCAGAAAATATTCAAAGAGGTTGCCCACGAACTGCAGCGCCACATCCTTGAAAGCAAAGGTTGGGCCGTGGAAAAGCTCGAGCAGATAATGATTGCCGTCGAGGTGGACAAGCGGCGTGACCTCCTTGTTCCGAAACGTCGAGTAACTTCTGTCGAGGATGTCTTTGAGATGGGCCGATGGAATCTCGGAAGGGGCGATGTACAGCGACAGGACCTCATGGGCCAGATCGGGGAAGCTCAGGTCTTTCCAGCTTTCCCACGATGTGGCCTGCGCGATCTGCTCGGGGATGTACAGGCCGCCATCCGTGGCCAAGCCGCGCAGGACGACTTCCTCGAAGGAGCACTGTGTGAGTTCAAAAGAATTTAGCTATTGGATTCTCTCCTTTATTCTCTCCTTTCGCCAAGCACAGCTGAACGGCGAGGGCTTCAAGTCCGACGGGGAAATCACGCCTGATGTAGAGCCAATTGGCCCTGTATCTGGACGAGCAGATGCTATCCGGCCGGGAATGGCGCATTGTGAAAAGGTTCGATTTAAGCTTACATCGGTATCATCGCCACGAGTACTCATGTAGCGCTGAGACGGATTATGGGCGCTGCCGGTGCCATTGAGGACACCATTTTGAGGCATGTTGTGTGTTTTGCGATCTAGAGATGCTATACGGTTTAATTCGCGCGGGCGTGCTGAGACAGGCAAGTTCGGGGTTTAAAGTCGTAATGTTGAGACTTTTGAAGAGGCGGGCCGACAATCGGTGGGTGGCGATGTCGCTTGGCACGGCAAGGGTAAGTACCTAGGTAGGTACCTAGGAGGGTACTCGAGTACGAAGGAGGGGCAATGCGCCAGGTCGCTTCACCGCTGGCTGACAAGACTGGAATTATTCACAAAATGCAGCCAGGCCCAAGACCAAGGGCCGAAAACCAAGGGACCAAGGGCTGCCTTGCCTGCCAGTGCCACTCACTGTTGCCACCGGCGCCCTTTATCATTTTATTATTGCTGGAAATCCCGACACCGTGTCAGCCAAGTTCATATGGGCTCCACTTTTGCACAGCATCTCAACATGTATACGGAGTACAGCCAGACCCTCGGATTACGGATTACGGATTACGGATTACGCAGAAAAGCTCTGCAACTCCACGATATAGGCTGCTATCAAGTACGGGCAAGGTTGTAAGAACCTGCACTCTAACGGGCTTTACATAAATCAAAATACCGCCTATATCGTACCATTCAATCGCCCAACAAGCCGATCCGCGACCTGGCCAAGGTTGTGTATCTTCACGGCTGTCGGTCAGCAAGGGCTCGGAGAGCGCCAGAACCCCGCTGCCAAATCAGGACTAATGCGGGGTGTTTCTGCAGTGCAGGCTACTGGTGTGGTACCACTTCTGCGGCAATGCCGTGCGACTACGGACTAACTCATCTCGTGCAAATATTGTCAAGTCGTCGTACCCTTCTCCTTCTGCCAAGGCTGTCAGCAGTGCCGTCTTCATTTCAATGTCATAACATGGCCAAATTCGTATTGTAACTACATCCGCTGCCCTCGCCTTCATTTTCGGATCACCTTCAGTAGAGGCGCAATTTTCATCCTCTTGCTCAAACCAACCCTGTAAACTTGCCGGCTAGGACTGCTCGACATAGATACTTCCTTCTTGGCTGCGATATCCTTCGTAATGGAGGGAATGCCATCTTTGGCTGCGGACTCTAGTTGCTCCAAAGAGTTCTGGAGTTTGACCTCAGTAGACTTCGAGAACTGCGATACTGCATGGTTTCTGTGGTTCATATCTGTTGATTGTTGTGTGTCTGCTTCTTCCCTATCGGCTTCCACATGCGTCATCTCCGAAGCTTCATCATCTGCTTTGATTCCTTCCTCTCCGACGTCCTTGTCAGGATTTTTTGGTCGCCCGCGCTTCTTCTTCACTACTTTGACTGTTATATCGTTTTCTTCCTTCGTCGGTACCGTGTCGATCATTCTTTTGGGGCGTCCTCTTTTCTTTTTCGTGCCTTTGGGCTCTGATCGTGGTTTCTTTACTGGTGGCGTTTTGTCCTCCTCTGCCTTTTCGAGCTGATGTTCCTTGTCTAGGTTGTTGGACTTGCTTGTGCTTGGAGGTGGTGACGTGATTTCATGGATTTCAATAGACTTTGCAGATGTAGAGTTCTCTTGCCTTTCCGGACTTGCAGGTTTCAATGAAGACGTCAAGTTTGGACGTGGGGTATTGATATTCGTTGCGGTTCCGCTAGACCTGATATCGACGCTGCATTGTCTCAAGAGTCGTGGCGGTGATGACCAAGGCGCCCGGTTGACAGTTGGGTATTGCTCCTGTTGGCTGGATGTGAGAGCCTTTGGCGCAACGTGAAGCGAAACTTCACCCTCAATGAGCGTAGTGAGCACTAGATCATCAGAGTTGGAATTGTCGTCCGTCTTTGTCTGAAGGCGCCTTCTCTTCAAACTTCGTCCCGCGGTAGGTTCATCTTCTTGACTAATGTATCCTATATCGTCAAGCTGACGGCGCAAGCCACGTGTGATTTTCGTCCTGGCGTTGATTTCAGGCCTTTTCCTCGCGGAGCGCTCGGGCTTTATGACCTCGGGACTACTCGGAACATCCCATACGCCATCATTATTCTGCGTTTCGGCATTTGCCACACACTCAAGACCCTGGTCAAAAGATATGAAATCCGTGGCTTCGCTTTCTCCAGTTAAGTCTAAAGCTCCTCTATTATTTGATTCTTGCCTAGCGGCAGCCTGCTGTTCATTGAATACGGTGTTGAAGAAGCTAGGGTCTGTGGATGCAGACTGGTCATCGAGGCCTTGAGAGGGTAATGGAGCATGCTCAGCATCGGAGTGCGACACGAGAGGGGGAGAATCGGCTCCAGAATCATCTCCGTCAGAATCTGCAATAATTATTGGCGACATTTCAGGGACAGGGGAGCTTTGACACGAATCTCATGTTTCGTTAGTATTTCATTGACGCTAGCATCGAAGATCTATCTACACGTGGCATGAAACACGCGCCAAAGGGTCACGCGAGTGCACGTGGCATCAGACTAACTACTAGGTACCTAGGTACCTACTGGGTAGCACTTGCTTCTCAGACATGGCCAAGAAGGGCAGCAACCCCGTGGAACCCAGATAGCGAGCAACCGATATGTTCATCATAAGTGCATCATGTCAAATGACATGTTTCGATAGCAGATATGAAAATGCAACAAGGAACCAAGACGAGGAGTGATGCTCAATTTTACGTTCATCATGAAAGTGGTCCTGTGGGACTCTCGGATTCGGAAAGAGGAAGAACATGACATAGACAGGAGATATTGGCCAGCTATAAAAAAAAAACTTCCCTTTAGAAACGAAGCAGTGATTTTTTTGGTACCACACAGACTGCAACTGTAAACACGACCCGACGTCGCTAAGCACCTTGGTAGGCAGGTACTTAAAGCAGAAAGATTAATGGCAGTAATGTTTCAAATGTTCTCTCCCTCAATCGGAGAAGCTTATCACATTGAGCCACAAATCAAATACACTGCCCAGGTTGAATCGGGTATCTTGATTAAGATGCATCTATTTGCTCCTTGGTCTTGTCAGAAAGGGCTATAGGCCGGGCGAGCCCGTTGCCAGACTATAAAAACGCCATCATGGTGGAGAATCTCGTTATATAGGGTCAAATTCCCATTCCATTTTGTTTCTTTTCTATGAAAACTGGCCGAAGAATGTCTCCACTCCCAATCGTGAATGCGTGTATACGCATCTAATGTTGAATGCTCGCCAAACCACCTGCCCAACCCAGTTCCTTTGCCCATAGTTATTTCACCAACTTCTTCGGGATGCATTTAAACACTTCTTTTAGTCATCAATCCATCCTATAAACGCCGATGTTGAGATCGTATCTGGCTCATTCACTAACAAAGGGAAAGTTCATAACAAAAGAAAAAGCATAATCTCCGAAAAACATACGAGATAGCTCAATATGCCATTAATATAGTAAACAGTATTCGTGGTCCAAATGCACGGCCAAACTCACGCATGACGTCAACCAAGCCACGATGATGAGTAATTTATTTGGCGTACTTGGTGCGGTAGTACTTGGCAGCGTTGACCATGTTGACCAGAGCCTCCTTGGTTTCCTTCCACTGCCGGGTCTTAAGACCGCAGTCAGGATCGATCCAGAGCTGCTCGGGCTTGAGGAACTGAAGCATCTCCTCAATACGGTCACGGATCTCCTGCTCGCTGGGGACACGAGGAGAGTGGATGTCGTAGACACCAGGTCCAATGTGTCTGGGGTAGGCAGAGTCGACGAAGACGCGAAGCAGCTTGGCGTCAGACTTGCTGTTCTCAATGGATAGGACATCAGCATCAAGAGCGGCAATAGCGTGGAAAAAGTCCTGGAACTCGGAGTAGCAGAAGTGAGAGTGGATCTGAGTAGCATCTTCGACACCAGCGGTGGATAGCTTGAAAGCGTTGACAGCCCACTCGAGGTAAGCATCACGCTCCTTCCCCGAGCGAAGAGGAAGACCCTCACGCAAAGCAGGCTCATCGACCTGTATGACATCGACACCAGCCTTTTCAAGGTCAATGACCTCATCACGGAGGGCAAGAGCAAGCTGCTGAGCCTGAACTGACTGGTGAACGTCGTCGCGAGGGAAAGACCATCGCAAGCAAGTGACGGGACCAGTAAGCATACCCTTCATAGGCTTGCTAGACACGGAGACGGCGTATTTGGACTCCTTGACAGTCATGGGGGCCGGTCGAGAGATATCGCCGACGATAATGGGAGGTCGCACACAACGTGAACCGTAGCTCTGAACCCAGGCATGGGTAGTGAAGGTGTAGCCGTTAAGGCGCTCACCGAAGTATTGAACCATGTCATTCCGCTCAGGCTCACCATGAACGAAGACATCGAGGCCAAGCTCCTCCTGGATCTTGACGTTTTGCTTGATTTCTTCCTCAATGAACTTGTCATACTGCTCCTGGGTGATCTCACCCTTGGTAAACTTGTTACGCTGAACACGGATCTCAGATGTTTGAGGGAATGAACCAATGGTGGTGGTGGGGAAGAGAGGGAGGTTGAGCTTCTTCTGCTGTGCAGCAATGCGAACAGTGAACTCTGACCTACGCTGATGGTCCTTCTCAGTGACCTTGGACTGACGTTCCTTGACCTTGGAATCGTTGGTTCGGGAAGAAGTAGCACGGGCCTGCATGGATTTGGCGTTGGCCTCGAGCTGCTCACGCACAGCGGCAGGGCCTTCGGTGACAGCCTTGGCAATGATTGCAACCTCCACAGCCTTCTCAGAAGCGAAGGAAAACCAGTCGGCGACCTCAGGATCGAGCTTCTTCTCGCTGGCAAGAGTGTGAGGAGTGTGAAGGAGGGAGCTGGAGGTGGCAACAATGACACGCGCCTTGCCGACCTTCTGAATAGCAGACTCAACGATTTCAATGGCGCGCTTGAAGTTGGTCTTCCAGATGTTACGGCCATCAACAACACCGGCAGAGAGAATGGTCTTGGAGCCAATGGCACCAGCGACAGTCTCGAGCTGCTCAGGGTTGCGGACGAGATCGATGTGAACGGCATAAATGTCCTTGGGCAAGAGGTCCAAGTTGTGAACGATATCACCAAAGTAGGTGGTGAAGACGAGCTTGGGTATCTTTTCACCTAGGCTGGCGAACTTCTCGTAAGCAGGCTTGAAAGCAGCCTTGGACTTGGCAGGAAGATCAAAGACGAGGGTTGGCTCATCAATCTGAACAGTCTCAGCACCAGCCTCTTTCAGCTTGATGAGGAGCTGCTCGTAGACGGGCAGGAGCTTGTCGAGCAAGTCAATGGGGTCGACAGACTGGCCACGGTCGGCCTTGCCGAGATGAAGGAAGCTGACAGGACCAACAAGGACAGGTCGCGTGTTAATACCAGCGTCTTTAGCCTCAATGAACTCGTTGACAGCCTTGGGTTTGTCCACCAGCTTGAAGGTCTGGTTATCCTGGAAGGTAGGCTTAACATAGTGATAATTTGAGTCAAACCATTTGACCATCTCCAGACTGGGGACGTCGATGCCGCCCTTCTGGTGGCCACGGCCCATAGCAAAGTACTGGTCAACAGCGTCGAGACCGTCCTTGGTATAACGCTCAGGAACGGCCTACAGTCATGTTAGCCGTTTTTGCCTTTTCATTGATATTGGCAATCCAAGTGCTAACTTACACCAAAGTCTTGAATCTGGTGAAGGACTTGGTCGTACAAGGCGAAGTCGTTGCTAGGGATGATGTCGACACCGGCATCTTTCTGGATCTTCCAATGGGCAAGACGCAGGCGCTTGGCCTCGGCAAGGAGATCAGCCTGAGAGATCTTGCCACTCCAGTCTGATTTTTTTTTAGTTAAAAACTCCATGAAATTATGATTTTGGCAGCTATCTTATATGTGGCTTTACTCACAAGCCTCGGTAGCCTTCTTCAGGTCACGCAGGACTCCCATGCGGGGAAACCCGAGAATCGAGGACTGTACCATCTTGACAATTGGTGCCTAGACTCTCAGGTGTGAAATTGATATATTCAATGCCCTAATGTTGGAGATTAGGAGTCGTCAGCTGTGTGAGCGTGATAGGTAGGGTTTATGAACCGGCCGCGCAATTGCAATGGGGAGAGGGGAAGTGCATGAGCGAGTGCTTACCAGATGACACAGAGCCTTGTGTATCACAGTGAATCGACCAGGTTGAGACGACTCTCTATGTCAGGGTATGAAGAAGCGGGTGGAAGAAGAGCTTGAAAGGAGGAGGAAGGAAGGAAAAGTTATGAGAGTGGATGGGGAGGGGAAGAAACAAAGCAGGCTGAGCAGGATCTCTTAAATCGAACAGCTTGCGTAGTGTTTGGCTGCCCGCTAGTTTGAGCGAGACTGGGGGAAAAAAAAAAAAATTGGCGCCGAAAGTGGGGGAGGGGTCAATCTAGGTTGTGATTGGCATGCAATTGCATAGTTACACTGCTGGAAAACGAGACTGTTGAGCGCGTGGTCAATCTTACTTCGTAGGGCGTCTCAATGTGATATTGATATGAATTGTTATGTACTCCGTACCTGCTTTAAATCAAGAAATTATACTGCCTATTGCAGGCCATAGTCACTCTGGATCTTGACATTTGGTGTCGACTGATCTATCGACATGAGAGGCACCACCTGATCGGTGTTGACTGATTCGTTCAGTGGCAGAGGAGAGAACCCTGGACCGATTGTCTGAGTTCGGAGGGTGAGGGCACGGAGTACTTACTATGAAAGGAAAAGTGTGCCTACCACTAGGGCAAATCCAATCATTCATCTTCATCTTCACGTTCAATGTTTGTTGCTTCTCCGACCACGGAACGCAACACTAATCGCTTTGATGCTCATTAAGACTGACTACACTTGGGAACTGAGCCATTTTTCATCGCTGGGTATAGTAAGGTGACCTCGAGTGACTGTGTTTCTCTCCTTGAGTCGGCCACGTTGTGAGACGTGCGAAGTAGCTCTTGTAACTGGGACGGTTGCTGGGGCGTACACCTCTTACAGCGATGTTTTGATTGGTCAACAGCCCTTGTCGTCCCGAAAGTGTAGTTCTTATTAACTATTCCGTATGAGGAATGAGGAAACAAGTTACGGAGACGAGCCAGGGCCCCTCACCCATCTTGCCGCCCAACTTTGGTGGTACCAGACTTTGCCAATTGCGCCATCGCTGCTCTGCTCCACCAATCATGCATGCAGTGTGCGCTGGTGCTGACGGTTTCCTGTCGCCCAATTCAGTCTGCTTACCTCACCTACCTGCTTACTTTACCGACCTAGATAGTGCATGGCATCGGCACCTGCCAAAGCCTTTGAGCTTCCGCAAATGCAAATGATCGATTTTCGCGACAGACTGGACATATAACTCCGGCCAAAGTCGGCATCCGGAGTTTCTCTGCCGAAAAAATCCGCACACTTTGCTAGCGGCTCGTCGGAATATTCGACCTGGGAAGACTCAAGACGCTTCATATCGACTCTGGAGGAGCCCAGCTTCTTATTGGCTACGTCTACACTGTCATCTTATTTTTGGCTTGTTGCACCCATATCTGGGATCGTGCATGCTTGCCGATCCGTGGTCCGTAACCGACTTCGTGACGTCTTTGTGCGCTGGGAGCAGAGCGCATCCGTGTATATACAATTAATGCCAGAAAATTTCTCCCTTGGACTCTGTCGTCGCAAAGGCTCTTCTTTCTCAGATCCCAGAGGCGGTTGGACGTCTCATTGGACTTGAAACTTGATACAGAGACTTGGAAGCCGGGTTTCTCGATCGTAGCTGCAAAATGCTCTAACGGTGCTGTAACGGCATCGCTCTCCACGGCTTTGAACATACAGTATTGGAAGGGGAGGCAGCATTTTTCTCTCTTCTTTTCATGAAGTCGAGGCTCGTCTATGTGATTGCAGAGCTACACGATCGGGCAACATGAGTTTTTGTGGGCTGAGTTATATGGAGGCGAGAAAGGCTGGCAGACTGAAAAACTTGTGATTGACTACGGGAAGGCGCAAACTGCGTCATGGGGGCTTCCCTCGTCGACTTTTATCTCCCTACAACAACGCCATGTTTTTTTTTTTGCAATCGCGTTGACTAGACAGTGGTTGTCCTTGATCATGCCCCCTACCACCGTGTTCTTCAGAAAAAAGACATCAAGGTCAAGGAATATCATCCTCACCGAGGTTTTCTCTTTGACTCATCGAGAAAGTTGACACATAAATTCGGTGCTCTCGTCACTTGAGCAGCGAGCAGCTGTGAGAAACCATAATCAAGGGGCTATGGGAACCATTCTGTCTTCTCGCGCACGCCAACTATGCATTCTTTGTGGTGCTGCGGTCCACGTCAAGGACGACTGAAAAAGTCAAGTTTCACGTCTATTTTCAAACCATCACGGAAAAACCCAGTAATCAACACCAGTGACTCTCAAATCTCCAGAGCAAAATTCAAGAGCGAACAAATCTCTCCATTTGGAGGACCCTTCGAACTATGTCAGATGTCCGACTTTCATGCTGACACAGAGGAGGCCGGACCTTCCACGACCTTGGCACACACAAACACCTTCGATGGCATCAAAGCAAGAATGGTCAAACATTTTTCTCACGACGGCAGCTCACGAAGGCACTCAAGAGTATCCATCGGGCACAGTGATGAAGAACTGGCTAGAAGGGCAGAAGTTCGTCGTTTGAGACAAAAACGTATCCAAGACGAGTTGCAGAGGGATGGAGAAGAAGACGTACCTAGTGTCATATCAAACCGCAGCACTCGGCAGCTTGCCTCACTTGCTGACCTGAGCAGTCCTCGAACTGGTCCTAGGGACACAATCGAGTTCACCGTCGACAATTATGCCGTAGCGTCGACACCCAGTCAAGACTCGGAATCTTTGTCGTCGCAATCTACTCAAGACCACATAACAAATTCCTCACCAGTCATAGAATCAGGCGATGCCAGCTTCAGAAAGGAGCACAATGTGCCGTCTCGCGACAGTCCTTTTCGTGGTTCGCTACCCGAGAGGAAGCGCACGTCGATCGTTTCAACGTCACCCCATCCTTCAAGCTGTGAGCCTGGTTCATCTCGTATGGAGAGGGTCCTTGGATTAGAAAGCGAGTTCAACATACGCCATGGATCAAACGCGTGGGACGATCAATCTGCGCTGGGCGTATGGCTGATTGCACAAGGCATGAAGCTGAATGATGCCCCAGCTCCTCACATTGAACAAGGCACACAGCAGGTCCTCATCCAGTTGTCCACTCCTCTTCAACAACTAATGATATCGGCGGCGTGGATAGCATCATGGAGTCTTCGCTCTCTATATCTGACGATGCCAGCAGTGCAAAATCTCTGCGCTTAGCTAATGTGGAACAACATGATTTGGAACGCAGAAATTCCCATGCGGAGAAATGTGACACGAATCAATCGCCATGTTCGGAATCAGACCATGCGGGAGCGAGAAGAGCGAAAGAAAAGGGATCTTCGAACTACCCTTCTATCATACCAAGCGTTGCTTCGAGTTCATCCAGCAACGTTCAAGATGGCTACGTTCTCAGCCAGCAAGATATAGAGAACCTTGAGCTTTCTCCGATTCGTTGTATGTTAATTGCTAAGCAATAAATAAGTGATTCAACTGATAAAGTAGTGTAGGGTATAGAAGGCTGCCGACTTGGAAAGGTCTTGGTCATTCAGAAGGAAAGAGTTCATATGCAACGGCTGAGGAAACAATCTTCTCCAGCATCGCAGATGACGGTGACATGCCGGAACTTTTGGGTGCATATATTACTACATTGGATACTCCAGAAAAGCGTCCAAGAAACCGGCCCGCACTGAATTTGAATAAACCACTACCTGCAATTATTCCTTCCAAATGCCCTGAAATTGGTCAAGCTGGGGTAGAGTGCGTAGAAGGATCGCAAGGAACACCGAAGCGTACATCCCTAAAAGCAAGACTCCAGAAGTCGCTCTCCGGTCTCTCAAAACTTGGAGATAATCGCATCACAGACACATGATGTCGGAAGAATTTCAAGTGCTGACCATCGACGGAAAACGCTCTTTCAAGGATCAGTACCAACAATCATTTGCGAATGGCACAAAGGAAGTTCTATCAAA
The DNA here is from genome assembly GCA_000729835.1 of Atkinsonella hypoxylon. Lineage (NCBI taxonomy): Eukaryota > Fungi > Ascomycota > Sordariomycetes > Hypocreales > Clavicipitaceae > Atkinsonella > Atkinsonella hypoxylon. The sequence continues at coordinate 91,119 of JFHB01000072.1, read as the reverse complement.
ACATACTCTGTCGATAAAAATAGATGATTTACTGGGCGCCTGTTAGAACGGTACGTCTATGTTGCAGATGTTATCTGACTCAGCATCTGTTCATCCTCGACAATACGCGGAAATAGTATGCAATACAGTATGCAATACAACAGTCGCAAACTTATGTTGAACTACCACGGTACATTGATAAGTTCTCGTCACAACTGCAGCATATGTTTCAATAAGCACGAGACTCTTCGTCACCAATGGAGCAGATTATGGGCAAGAAATGCTCAGCGTGTGCGTATGAAGAAGCAGACACTGTTGCAATCTGTCTCTCGAAGTAGATACTAATAATAGTGTTAATATATCTGGTGCTACATTATTTTTTCAATCCAGTAAACGCCATCATCCACTGAGCTTTGCAAAGCTGAATGATGACGTCCTGTCACTGTTCCTCCTAACTTTTCCGTTTATTTAGTGCGACGTCCCAGCATATCATTTACCTGTATTGCTGGTCCATTTCCACAGCTCCGAAGTGAAATGCCCGTCGTCACAAACCCACCCTCTTGTGTCTACCTGCCCGCTTCTTCCTTCGACTTTCGCAATGCGGTGCAGAATTTAGATCGATCCCGAATTGCTTGTCCCTTCCAGAGAAAAACAAAAGGAATGACACTCATTGCTGCACTAAGACCGCCCAGCAGCGCGCACGCTCCAGAGAAACCCAGCCTATCAAGCATGGCTTTCGTAGCCAGCGGCAGAACAACGGCTAGTATCGATCGCGACGTCGAGGCAGCTGCGTTGGCAGATGCAGCGTAAATCTCATATGCATCAGTTAGGTAATTTAGCAGTGTCATGAATATAAGCTGGAAGCCCATTCCGAAGGGCAGACCGGCAAGCATAGGCACCACGAAGGGGATGGACGGACGAGCAGTGAAGCCCAGCCAGAAGAGGGATATGACGAAGAGGGGGCCGCCTATTGTAGCGAGAGGGACGCGGCGGTATTCATCACTCTGGGTCCATTTTGCTTGTCTTGAAGCTGCTTTGGCGACGTAGTTGTCCCAGCACCAGAACGAGGCCATGGACAGACAGGCGCCTGCTCCGATAGGCAGGTAGCACAGTCCTGTTACGCCGGGGGAGAGGTTATAGTGGTAGCGGAAGATGATGGGGAAGACCTGGAAGGACATGTAGAAGATAGCGTAGACCAAGGCTAGGTAGGCGCATGTTGCGGCGACGATGGGCTCGAAGAAGAGCATGCGGAGGGGACGGGTGAGGACCCTGCTTATGAGCTGGGTGAGGTCTACGGTTTCGAGGTCCCGCGGGGCGACGACGTGGAACGGCTGGCCGTCTTGGCGGAGGCGGCGGGCGCGGCGGCTGAGGAGCACAGGGTGGCAGGTTTCCGGGAGGGGGAGGAGCATGATGAAGGTGATGGCGGCGTAGATGAGGGCGACCCAGAAGGCCCAGCGCCAGCCGACGGTTGGGGAGACGAAGCCTGATACAATGGGGCCGAAGATGGGACCGAAGACGGTTGTCTGGAGCTTTATCAGTCTTTTCTTCTATGTTTGTCTGGGAACAGGAGATGTACAAGGCTATGTGATATTGGGAGAAACAGGCATGTGATAGTTGCGGGGATAACATGTCTTTTACCACTAGGTACGCCGAGTAGGCTTTGCCCCTGGTGCGAGCATCGCCATATACGTCGGCCAGTATGCCTGCTGCGACGGCAATAGGCGCACTGGCAAACACGCCGCAGCAGAGCCGGAAGCCCAGCAAGGACGGCCACGTCGGAGACAGAGCACAGGCCATGGTGAAGAGCGAGAACGCGGCGAAGGTTGCTGTCGTGAGGGCCTTTCTGCCAAACTGCTCGCTTAGAGGTGCCCATATGACGGGTCCGAAGACGTAGCCTACGAGGAAGACGGATATAGGAAGCACTTTCTGCTCTTGAGACTTCTGGCCGAACTCATCTATTATCTGGGGGATCGCCATGCAGGGCAGGGCGGACCCCATTGTCGAGTTGGTGACGAGCATGCATATCACGGTGAGGGCGTACGACTTCTTGAACTGTGTTGGACATGAATGTCAATTTGCATGATCCTGTTGTGGCGGTGTTGCAAGATGTTCGGTATAGACGAGGGGGGGGAAACCAACAAAGGACCAGTTATGTGGGTTTTCAGGGTCATTGACTTCCCAGCCGATGACGATGTAGTTAGCGTCGCTTCGAGTTGCTGGCTGGATGGCGTCCAGAGGGCTTGACTGAGCGGGTTGATGCGTGGGATGGCTGATGCAAGGAGAGGCTAGGGATGTTGTGACGCTGCTTGCCTCGAAGCTCCTGGGGGGTTTCTCTATGATAAGTGAGCATGTGCTTTCCGAGATGATAGGAACCAGAGGGATTTACTGAGATGAGGAGCTTTAGAAGAGATTATACGAACCATTTGAAGGATTCAACTTCGAGACCAGTAGAGTCTCAACGGGCTGGTTGTTGCTCATGATGTGGCCTAGTGATTTGGGTTCAGAGTTGGAGATGATATACGCCTCAATGTCGATCGGCGACGTGTCATAGGCATTGCCACAGATCAAAGGAAGGACTGGAAATAATGAAACGAGATCAAATGAAGGACTCAAGAAATGGATTCAATACGATAATAGCCGAAAGCGAAACTATTTTTGCAGAATGAGATCGACAATGACGTTGGGAGATGAGACACACTCTTATAGACTGTCTTGAAAGAACTGCCGGCTTGACGGTCGATCGTGTACCGACGTAGTTAGCATCACTTAATATTAAATAGGCACCCGTTTTAGTATGCCAGGATCATCAGTTTATTAATCTCCGTGCATCGATTGCACATGTGCGGCTATGCTTTGGGCCCTGAGTGGCTCGCCAATCTACCTGGCATGCAGAGCGTCAATAATAGAGTTCACACAAAGGTGTATGTGGAAACCCCGGGCTCGGCGAAGAATGGCGATTCTCGCTCGTTCTGAAAGCTGGTCTGTCTTTTGAAAAGCGCGGTTGTTCAGAACCACCCCTTCGTATCGGCTGATAGGCGTGTGGTTATGGCAGGGGGAACATGAGCCTTCCCATATTTGTGAGACAAGCCCAACGGCCAACCATGCCACACCACAAAACAGCCCCCTATCTTCGGCTTGACTCATTCTGTCCTTTCCGAGTTAAAATTAGTTGTCGCCATACATCCATATCGACCCAATGTTGGATTTCCAGGAAGGCTTTTGGACTTGCTTATTATAAGGATTGTCGTGTGCTGAAGACGTGCTCTGGTTCGAGGAGATATCCTGCCGTGAAATTCTACGCGAGGCGCACGGCAGTCTCAGGTCCCTTGGGCCAGATGAATGGTATGTAATTGCTGGGGAGACGTTGGGGTTGACAGGTCACACACAAGATGCATGACGAATTGGTGGACGGATTTATTTTTTCTTCGCCCCCTCAAGGATAGACATCTCGGTCCTTTAATATGGATATAGTTCGTTATCGTATCCATTCTTCCGTTTCTCCCTCTTAGGCTCCCTCTTAGGTCTCGAGGTTGATTTGCTTCCCAAATCTTGCATAGAGCTCGACCTTGAGCTGTTGCATTTCCTCCCGCACTGTGTTTATCTTGTCTTCCAACGCGCTCGTCTCGTCATCTATTCTAGTCGTGGTCGTTTCCAACATCTCCTGTGCTTGCTCCAGAGGGATATGAAAAAATGCGTCGCCGATTTTGTATCTGTTGTGGAAAAAGCTGATCAGTCCCAAACTGTCACAACAGCAGTGAGCTTCATCAAGGATATTATACTGGATCTTCTCATCCTCGTCAGCAAGCTCCAACTCGGTTGATAAATCATCTAGTTCTTCTTTTTCTTTCTGCAGATATCAGATTAAATAATGCACTGATGTAGCTGGCGCTGGACTTCTTTTTTTGAGTGCTTACATTCTTGTTCTTGAGCTCCTCTTCCATGATCAATTCGCGTTGATGCAGCCGACTGAATTTATTGATCCTATCCTGATCTTCTCTTCGCACTTCAACCTCGTCGCCAGCTGCCTTCTCGTCCTCCTTGGAAAGCTACGTGGAAATGTCAGGAGCACATAATCGATACGGTCGGAAGATGTGATTTGAGGACAGGTGTCTGGTCATACCATGCGACGCTGCATTAAAGACGCCATTTCGGGGGCCAAGGGGTTCGCACTACCAGAATGGCTTGACTGGAAGTGACAATTGCCCCCTCTGCTGCTTCACCAAGGCCGAATTCTTGATGGTGGGGCTACTGTGCATTACTACAGTGCATAACAAGATTTGTACTGTGGCTAGAAAACTCCCACGCCATTCCATACGGGGCGCATAACACTGCATCGTCTGGCAGTTAACAACGTTGGATCACGAAGGTATTATAGCTACGAGATTCTCACGCGTCCTCGACGCTGCTATACCCTGCACGACGCTCCCTCGCCGGAAAATTGTTTATCGTAGCTATGGGAAAAAAGGCCTACCCCAGGGCTACTATTAAAAAGATTATCAAGGCCCATTCAAACATGAACATGAAGAAGAATGTAGACGTCACTGTATGTCCCAACGCGTCCCACAACATCAGATTGATGCTGACGATCATGATAGATTTTTCTCAATTATGTGTTGTTTATGGAAACGTATGTCTCTCCTTGATAGCTTCAGAGTCTTTCTCCTTTTCTTTCTCTTTTCTTCGTTGCAAGTGAAATATAAACAAACTTAACGCTGAACCTGGTGTAGCCTTGTAAAAGAAGCTGCTATTTACGCAAAGCAGTCCGGGGAGCGAGGATTAACTGCAAGAAGCGTAAACAAGGTTACTCGCGTAAGTAGCTGGAATCGCCTCTAATCCTATAGTTGTAGGGATACCTAATCAAGCTGTCCAGGATACGCTGGCCAAGTTCAAGGGATGACGAGGGTGTCTGGATGCAGAAACTCATCACCTGCTGACAATCGAGTCTCGATGCAACAACACACTGCATAATGCAGGAAAGAACAGCACATACGGTGGAAACCAAGCCTTCAAATAGTGCATTGGGCTCATGTACGCATTTTTGGACGGCCATTCCCTATATACTTGTTTTTTCTCAGCAACCAACGACTAGCTGCCAAACGTCGCGTCTTTGGTCCGGAGTGTATCTGCAAAGTATGCTGCGCCGCTGCCGTTTTTGCCCGAGGTGCGGCGATAAACAGATAGTTACAGATGAGCATGAGACAACTAGGAGTAGCTACTAGATACGAGGAATTCATTTGTCAAATGTTTTGTACGCGGCAGACAAGAAACTATCAAGTAAATTTTGTAGCAGAGTTGAGTAATTCAAGAAATGATGCAATCGCGGCCGCATTGGCACTTTGTCAGACCAACTGGCTATGATTCAAAGGATTTGATTCTGTCTGCTTCTAGAAGTGGGCAGCTGGTGTCGCGGCATAGCTGCTCGTTGCAGCTGCTCGTTGCAGCTGTCTGTGCAGGCCCTGCAGGGGGAAAGTGGGCCCATAGCATCAGGCTCCGAAGCTCCGCACATTGTGAATCCGCTCCTGCTTCGTTTGCTTTGCGACACTCCATACCAATTTTTGAAAACCTCCCATCCTTCGTCATTTCGGCCACTTTGAAATAAACCTCACTGACCGCTATTGCCTGCGCGCTAACCAGCAAAGCTCTACCACCTCGACACTATCAAGGCCAGCTTTGCCTGACAAATTTCGTTTTTTTTTTCTCACAACCTTTCGAATTCCTCTACCTGTTGCAGTTCGAGATCTCAGCAATGGCTGCAGCCGCGACCCAGTCCGCCCCCAAGGGCTCCAAGAAGAAGCTGGCCAACGCCGTTGAATGTGTCAACTCATCTGCTCCTAGTGCTGGCTCCGGTGCTGTGGCCGAATCGCAGGACGAAAGCTACGAAAGCTACGAAAGCTACGAAAGCCCGTATATCAAGGAGCTTCAAAAGTACATCACTCTCCAACCCGAATCCTCGTACCCTTTCACGATGGCAGACCTGACCATGGTTGACTAGGAATATCCGTAATTTGAACAAGAAAATTGTATTTTACCCAATATATGTCCATTATTATGATCCTATCACTGCTTAACGCAAGAGCCGGTCAGACAGACTTACTAACCACATACCATCAAGACGAATGCTTCGAAAACCGACTCCCTTCTTCGTCAACACCCTGGCAAGTCACTTGATGACCTTGTTGCTGCCAAAGTGATCAATGCGGACCAAAAGGCCCAGATTGAGAAGAAGCCTGCCTTACAAGCTCAGTTGACGTGGGCAGAGGAGCAGTTGGCGCAATACCTGAAAGTACATGATCAATATCGCTTACGCGCCGCCGCAGACAAGGCTGAGTGGGCAAAGTCTCTCGAGAAAGTGAAGGCAGATGCTGTTAGCGAAGCCAAGGCCGAGTTCCAGCAGTCTCTGAAGGACAATCTGCTGACACTGTCCCAATTTTTGAGACTTGCTGCTTACCGTCGTGAGGAAGCTAGTGATCCTGAGTCAGACGAAAGTCAGGCTATTGAGGGAGTTTTGCTCGCTATCTATGCAGGTGACGAAGGCGCTGTTTCTGCCATGCTGAAACTTGTGCAGGGGACGGATGACAAGGTGTTGAGCGTCCCTGGTGAAGAACTTCAGACGACTTGTAAGTGTCTCTCGATCTTGGAATTCATTTTGGTAATTGCGAGTCCTTGGCTAAACTCGACCAGTTTCTGTTGTCAAAAAACTCTCCGAGGAATACAAGACACCCTTCTACAGCGATGGCGCCCAACAGCCTGAGAGTGCAGCTCCCGAGACAAACGTCGCTGATCCTATTGCAGTTTCTGCTGCCGAAACCACTGCCGGTAATGCTTCCGCAACGTATGAACAGGCTACTTCAGATATTGCTGAAAACCACCCGACTGCTAATAATGTTGATGACACTGCCAATGTCGGGACCGAATCACACTGGGATACAGAAAATGGCCTCTCGGCTTCGCAGGAGTGGGTGGATGTCAAGATCCCCCGTGAATCATTGGAGACTGAGACTGAGGCAAATGACGCTCCCATTGCTAATACCGACACCCGTCAATCGCAATCTTGGGCGGACGATCACCCCGAGCCGGCCAAGCAGGTGAGCTTGCTCCTTTTAGATTAACTTGATGGGATTGTGTGCAGTTCATAGAGCTAAATTGATATGTACAGCCTACGCCTGCTGATTCTAACGATGGGTCCCAACAGAATCAGCGCAACAAGGGCCGTCAGGAACGAGAGGGCAATGGCTACTGGCGAGGCCGTGGACGAGGAGAGCACCGTGGCCGCGGTAGTCATCGTGGTGACGGTCGCGGTCGCGGTCGCGGTCGCGGTCGTGGTGGGATGGCTTCTCGTCCTCGTCGCAGCGAGGAAGTGTCTTGAGGTGTCGCGGTGGAAGAAAATTCTTTGTGCCATATTCGGCGTCTTTGGGTGATTTTAGTAAAGGACTATCTGTACATCATGTCATGGTGGCGTTCGGCGGGGTTTGAGCCGGTTTCGGAAGGATATGCCCGTGGACATAGATGAGGGCATCGCATGACATCGCATTGCATTGCATTTGTACTACGAGAGCGCAACCGCCTAATTAGAGTGATTTCGGTGGTCATTGCTGCGTCTGCTGGGCACTTGGCTTCGCATTGTGGAAAGAAGAACGATGTATGTGTAGATTGGCGATGGGCGAGGGCAAGGTCTGCATTGGGCTTATATCAGCAGTACAGAAAAGTATTTCATGAATGACACGAAAGCCATGGTAATATGCAAAGCAAGACTTGCATTCTGATGACTTGCTTTACAGCTAGCTGTTTACTCAAGGTAAAACATTGAATCTTTAGAAAGCTGGAGCATTGGCCTTGTAGCTGCAGAGGCCCACACGAACCCTTATCGGAGCTCAACATTGCTATTGCTGAACAGCTCTTATCGAATGTCAGCCTCGCAGAACCGGCAGTTGTGATTGGCCATGAAGTTAGGTACCTAGGTACCTTCGCGGCATTCCAATTCTGGGTACGAGCTCGGTGATTGCCACCTCTACAAGGTCTTGTAAGATATTTTCTTGGTGACGATTACAAGTATTCTGCTAGAGCTCTCTTTTCAGACCTCTGGAGAATCGACTGAGAAATATATGCTACAGAGTGCTTGCTTTTAGCATAATCCGGATGCGCGATGGGTTATCAAGGTACCTACTAGGTACTGGGTGTACTGGGTATCTTAGTGACAGTTACGAACTCGGAAACTCTCACAAAACACGTGAAAAAGCTATCAACAAGCTTTGGTATAAACGCCGTAGCAAGTATGTTGACTTGTGATTGATAAAGTAAAAAGGTGTCTCTATGATCTGGGTTGGCGCGCGATGGTAGGTGGTATGCACAGTAGACGGTACGACAGGGATCGGCGGCAAGGAACAGGGGCACGCACGTCACGTCAGAACTGCAAGTTGTCCTCTTTGTCCTCTTTGACAGCAGCTTCTGTGTCGTGGGCAGCGAAGCACACAGCACAGCACAGCACAGCACAGTTAGTTCATGCAACCAACCCATAGAGGCCACATCAACCGCTCGAAGCTTTGCCAACCTGGCCACATACCAAACCTGCGCCGACTGCACCAATTTGCTGATCTGGGCCCTCTGTCGAGATTTACATCTCATTCTCGGTTCTTTCCTTTCTTCAACTCTTCTATGACTCCCTGCAGCGCATTGCACAATACGCAATAACAGCTCTTGTTGTGCGCGCGCACCCACTCACGAGCCGTCTTCTGCCAACTTCAGCTCAACACTCGTGTTAATGTGGTGCTGAGTACCCGGTAACCTAGGCGGATTTACGCAAGAAGGCCTTCCACAATGGCGTTCTCGACGCTATCGCCACTGAAGATGCTCCTTGGAGCCATCATTTTCTTTGCCGCTAACGTCTTCGCCGCAGCGGCTGTGCTCGGCGTCGACCTGGGTACAGAATACATCAAAGCTGCCTTGGTGAAGCCGGGTATTCCCCTTGAGATTGTCCTGACGAAAGACTCCCGACGAAAAGAAACCTCTGCCGTTGCTTTTAAGCCCTCTAAATCTGGCCCCAAGGCCGGACAGTTCCCCGAACGATTATATGGCGCAGATGCTATGGCAATCGCCGCACGATTCCCTGGTGAAGTCTACCCGAATTTGAAGACGCTCCTAGGTCTCCCAATTGATGACGCCGCTGTGAAGGAATACATTGCTCGCCACCCGGCTTTGCAATCAAAGGCCCATGAAACCCGTGGCACGGCTTCTTTCAAGTCAGGTACATTTGTACCGGAGGAAGATGCCTGGATGGTCGAGGAACTGTTGGCTATGGAGCTTCAGAATGTGCAAAAGAATGCAGAAGCTGCCGCCGGCGGTCGCTCCTCAGTCCATTCTACGGTGTTAACTATTCCACCCTTTTATACCGTAGAGGAGAAGCGGGCTGTTCAACTGGCTGCTGAGCTGGCTGGTCTCAAGGTTCTGAGTCTGGTTAGTGATGGCTTAGCTGTGGGCTTGAACTATGCTACCAGCCGACAATTTCCCAACATCAAAAAAGGCGAGAAGCCGGAATACCACCTTGTTTTCGACATGGGTGCTGGATCCACCAGTGCCTCGGTCTTGCGATTCCAGAGCCGTACAGTCAAGGATATTGGAAACTACAACAAAACTGTACAGGAGGTTCAAGTTCTGGGCACTGGTTGGGACAGGACCTTGGGCGGCGACTCTCTCAACTACTTGATTATGGACGATATGGTATCTCAATTTATTGAATCAAAGGGAGCTCAGAAAGTTTCAGCCACCAGTGAAGGTGTCAAGGCCCATGGACGTGCCATGGCAAAGATTAGCAAGGAAGCTGAACGAGTTCGACACGTCTTGAGTGCCAACCAGAACACGCAAGCCAGCTTTGAGGGTCTTTACGAGGATGTGGACTTCAAGTACAAGGTTACGCGTGCCGAATTTGAGACCATGGCCGAGGGTCATGCTGAGAGAATAGTGACCGTCATCAATGACGCCATCAAAGCGTCCGGTCTCGACATCAACGATCTGGCGTCGGTCATTCTGCATGGCGGTGCCACGCGGACGCCATTTGTGCAGAAGGCTCTGGAGAAGGCTGTCGGTTCTGCGGACAAGCTTCGATCCAACGTGAACTCCGATGAAGCCGCTGTATTTGGTGCTGGCTTTCGAGCAGCTGAGCTCAGCCCTAGTTTCCGTGTCAAAGAGATCAGAATATCTGAAGGGCCCATGTACGCTTCCGGCGTGAAGCGAGCTAAGAGTGACAAGCCCCAGCGACAGCGTTTGTGGACTGCCAGCTCGCCTCTCGGCGGAGTTCCCAAAGAGATGGCTTTCAATGACCAACAGGATTTTGCACTCAACTTTTATCAGCAAGTTGGCGATGTGGACCGTGATATTGCGTCCTTGAGCACGAAAAACCTGACTGCTGCTGTGGCAGCTATGAAAGAGAAGTATCCTTCCTGCGTGGAGTCCGAGATTGTCTTCAAGCTAGGTGTCAGGTTGAGTGCAGAGAACGGCGAAGTCCAGGTGGCGAAGGCCGCGGTCGAGTGCGAGGTTGAAGTGACGGTCAAAGAGCGCTTGGTTGATGGCGTGAAAAATCTGTTTGGATTTGGTGGTAAGAAGGACCAGCAGCCTCTGAACGGCGACAAAGAGAAGGCTGAAGCCTCTGAACCTAAAGGGTCTGAGGAGCCCACGAAGGGTGAGGGCGAATCGTCTACCACGTCCTCTGCGCCAACTGGCGCTGAATCTACAACCTCGTCAAGCTCGACGGGGTCAGCAGCGCCTGCGGAGGAGGTCATGGAGGTTAAGAAGAGGCAGATTGTGTCCCTTCCAGTAGGCTTTGAGTTGGAGAAGGCCGGTGTGCCAGGTTTGTCCAAGGCTGAATTGACCAAGGTCAAGGAAAGACTCAAGGCCTTCGCCGCCTCAGACAAGGTCCGCTTCCAGCGAGAGGAGGCTCTCAATCAGCTTGAGGGGTATACCTACAAGGTGCGGGATCTTCTTGAATCGGAAGACTTCATCGCTTCGTCTACTGAGAAGGAACGTACTATACTGGCTGAGAAGGCTAGCGAAATTGGGGATTGGCTGTACGAGGACGGCGCTGAGGCGAGTAAGGAGACTCTCAAGGCCAAGCTCAAAATTCTTCAGGATATTGTCGTTCCCATTCAGACTAGGATTGATGAAGCGGACAAACGCCCAGCCAAGATTGCTTCTCTCAAAGACCTTTTGAATCAAACCGGTAATTACGTTGACGAAATGCGCAAGCAGATCGCGGAGTATGAGAAGTGGCAGGCCACAGCCTCTGCTTCCAGCACAAGCGGACCAGCCACTGCCCCGGCGTCTCCAGATACCACGGCCGATGAATTTGACGGCCTCGAAGACGCCGACGCGACCAAAGCCACTGAAAAGGGTGAAGAGGCTGAGAAAGAGTCTACTGGGCCTACGCCCCCTCTGTTCTCCAAGGAAGAGATCAAGGAACTAGAGACGCTCCGCAAGTCGACCGGGGACTGGTTAGAGGATTTGGAGAAGAAGCAAGCCAAGTTAGCCAGCACTGACAACCCCGTTCTTCTAGTAAAGGATCTCACGGAGAAGATGCGCAAGCTTGAAAAAGTCAGCGTGGACCTGGCTTTGAAGGGCGTCCGTAACTTCGACAGCAACACTAAGAAGGCGAGCAAGAACAAAAAGAATAAGAGCAAGTCGAAGAAGGGTGGCGATGCCGAGGAGCCCACGAGCGGAGAGCGCCTCACCAAAGAGAAATTGGAGGCGTTGCTCAAGAAGGTGAAGAAATTGGAGGAATTGGAGAAGCAGAAGTCTGGCAAAGAGGCGGGCAAGGAAGCGGATGAAAAGAGTGCGGAGAAGTCCAGTCACGACGAGTTGTAGAGGATTGAGGGGGAAAGGGGGGGGGGGGGGGGGGGCAGAGCGCGGAACGTTATGATTGCCACGTATATATACTAAAAACGGAAAGCACGAATAGACCACAAACTTAAGACTACTTTATTTGATTTCTTCGATTCGACCATGATGTTCCGTGCGTGGAGTGATGATTTGATGGATGCGGGAAGCAGTTCGCAAAACCTGATACTGCATATACCCACCTAAGGTAGATGGTGTCATCCAGGCCGACCGTTTCCCAAGGCCTTGGTCATTCTGTTGCAGCGATGTATATCGTACAGTTGGTTACACTGGAAGTCACACGCATGCAGTCGCTATGACACGGTACGGACGCGTACAAGCATTTCGTCTTTCGTTCGGATGCTATATTCGGAACTTGGTTACGAGATTGAGCAACAAGGCCGGACAAGCATGTGCACTCTAAGCCAGATGGCATAACCTCAAATGCCTACGAGGTAGGTATCTACTAGGTAGGCATCTACTAGGTAGGCATCTACTAGGTAGGCATCTAATGTCCAATGCCACATGGTCAGCCGCGCCTGCTATTGTTGAAGAACGAACCAGGTTTCTTTTTTCACGAGTGACAATCTGCTCGGTGTATTCCCATGGCAGCTGCCGCCAGCTGTACCTCCTTGGCAGGCCGCCCACAGCCGTTTGAGAAGCATACATGTACGGGCTATTGTCCAATTCATATTTTCATCCGGTGTTTCAATTCATTGGTCTTCCATCCTTTGCATTGCCAAACGCATAATTCATTCGTTTGTGTTTCCAACAAGAAATTACCTCTTCTCCGTATTAACATCACAATTTCGGCCATCTCCATTCACTGCCGTCACTCACTTTTTGATTTTGCATGTTTTTTCTATTCCCTCGAGAGACCTGGAGACCTCCTATAAACCATTTACTTACACGACGTGGTATTAACAAAAGAAGAAAAAAAGAAGGTTATCATGAAAACGCTCTTCATTGCCGCCTTGGTCATCGCCCATGTCCTCGGGGTAGTGGTGCCAGACCGTGGTTTTAACAAGCGCAGCTTCTCTCTGGAGGTCAAGTCCAAGAATGAGGGAAGAAGAGATTTTGCGAACGACTGGGCTTTTGCCCATGAGCGATGGGGAACCAAGGCTATAAGAACATGGTTGGGGAAAGTTGCGCTCGAAGAGGGAGGTGAGTCTTGTTAGGTCAAGCATTGTGGTGCACTTTATCCTCGTCGACATTGGGAACTGACTTTTTGATATTTTCTTTCCGGAAAAAAACAGAAGGCACTGCTGCTGCGAAGCCGATTGCCCATGATCAGGCGTTCATCACAGAAGTTGAGTTTGGGACGCCTGCTCAGAAACTCAAGATGATTTTGGACACGGGATCATCCGACGTGTTCGTACACTTCGACCCGGAGGAAGGCATCAAAACTTGGAAGATGTAGACATGCTAACTGCATACGCATCAGCTGGGTCCAATCCTCAGATACAATCTACCGTGTCAACGACCAAGGTCCCTGGGCACCAAGATACAAGCCGGGGGCGTCCTCGACCTCGGAACGCATCGAAAAGGCTTTCTGGAGCGTCGAGTACCGTATGCTATCTCTCCCTTTGTTAGCCCGGGCCCTGATATCATGAAACTTCAGATAGACGGTCCATGTTGCACAGCAAATCCATCGACTAACAAAAGGCGACCTGCAGTTGATGGAACCACAGCCACAGGCATCGTGTACCGTGACACCCTCCGCCTAGGCGGCTTCCGAATCCCCAACGCAACGATCGAGTCCGCGCAAATCATGGCACCGCGGTTCGAAACCGAGCTCACCGTCAGCGGCATCATGGGCCTCGCCAAACGCCTCCCCAATAACATCACGCCCCCCACGCCATCCTTTCTGTCTATTCTCCGCCCGTACCTGCATAAGCCGCTCTTTGCAGTCGATCTGCGCAAAACGGGTCCCGGCCGCTTCGACTTCGGTTTTATCAATAATACTATCCCCTCTGACAACATGACATGGCTGGTGTCCCGTTCTGACAGTCCCCATTGGGACATTGATCTAGAGCTGACAGCTTGGAAGGACGACCACCCGATGTGGATGTACCACCGCTTCCAAGCCACCATCGACACAGGCACATCCCTCATGTTCCTGCCCGACCCCCTCGCCAGCAGATACTGGCTGTCCATTCCCGGCGTCAGAAGCAACGCCTCTCCCCTATCCAAAGCATATATGTTCCCCTGCTCGCAAGCCGACTCCCTCCCCGACCTGCTCTTCAAGCTCCCCAACACAGAACACGTCCTCCGCATACCGGGCCCCTATCTCAACTACGGACCCCTCGACTCGGATCCATCCTTCTGCTGGGGGGGCATGCAGAGCGCGCAGGACATGGACGTGACGGTTTTAGGAGACGTGATGCTCAAGGCCATCTTCGTGGCCTTTGACGTGGACAAGAACAGGATCGGTCTGGCCAATAAGAAGCTAGATGATATATAAATGACGTATGCATTTTGTATATGGTCTTGCCCATTCTTCCTGTCTTGTCCTGTTGTTACCAATATAGATAGGTCGCACCTCTAGCCTGGTAAAATGCACACATCAGGCTTCGGCATTTCCCAATGACTATCTTTTCGTTTTACTCTTCCGTCTTTGAATCTTCTGTTCCGCAACGTCGTGTGGAGAGGTGGCATGAATCCCCCGATTGCTAGATCTGGATTATTAGCTTTGTATACTTCTTAGATAAGTGCCAATCCATCGCAGACACAGATTGAAATGATATAACTTGATTTGACTCAAGACGAGTGGCTGCGTAAGCTTCGCGCCGGTTTTTTTTTTCACAGGATGGTGTTGACGATGGCACTCACGCTCTTTCAATAAAGTTGGTAGTCAGTCGCACCTCGGAAAAGGATGCAAAGAACAACACGGCAGTCTATCAACTCAACAGTCGCACATGAATCAAGCAGGGCAAAGGCAGAACTCGAGCAGCAAAGCAACAATGATGATTCAAGCACCGCCGTCAGCTTCGTGATATATACAAGTTCCAAGAAAAAAAAAAGAAAAAATGATACAAAGTCGTTGGCGTCCGTGGATTAGTCCTCGAAAGAAGGCATCACATGGTGTGCCCGCCGTTTCAGCCTCGACTCAAAGTTCGCGCCGTGCCTCCCCGTCTCATGCATCGAGCCTTGCTTCTCGGGCCCCTCCCTTGCTGCAGTAAGAACCAAGGGGCAAAAAAAAAATGCTTTCCACCAGGTCCACACCAATCTAAATATTAAAAAAGAGTTGTATGATTTTCGTGGCTGTTTACACAGGGTAGGTGGCTCATAACCACGCAGGACCCCGTGAGACAACGGTTCTTGGAAAGAGAATGGTGAATCAATGGTTGGAGCCGATATAGCTTGGTAGTTTGCACATGCGCAGACTGTTTCCATGATGCCGTACATATCAAAACGCCGGGAATCGTTTCGTCCAGAAAGTGGTCGACGAGTCAGATTAAAAAACAAACAATGTGGTAAATCAGGGGGCAGTGGTATAGTGTCTGCGCATTCATGGTTCTCCCTTCGCAATGCAACGAAATATATCAAAACATCAAATTCCAAGTACAACCCGGTGCCATTGTCGCCAGGTGGCCAATGCAAATTAGTATATGGCAAGGGGACAAAGCTCTCCAGGCCATGCATCTGTGCCTGCTGCCATGACAAGCTATCGCGTGATTTGCCTAGCTTTTGAAAGCTCTCAGGAGAGCTTTAGAGAGCCATTGTGCCCATTAGGCTATCGAGGCGTCAAAGGCATATGATCCCGGGTATCAAGTCGTTTACTGTTCAGCGTCACCGTCTATGGTTCGGGACGAAGACATAACATGTCAGCAAGAGTCGAGATCAGCCTGGGTCACAAGATCATAAGTCACCTTCGCTGGCCCCAGGAGTTGGGGGCATGTTGCCAGAGCTGGGTGCTTTTCGGGGAGCGCGTGCAGTACCTGGCCGCGACCTGGTGGCTTGGTCTGCGGGTGGAGGTGGGAGATGAACGTTGGGAGCTTGAGGTCGCCTAGCGGACTGCGGCACCCCGTTGTTGCGATGAAGACGTTCCTCCATTTCACGGATGCGAGCTTCAAGATCAGCAAGCTCTTGAGTGGTCTTGTGGACGTTTAGGCGTCTACGGCATAAAGAAGAGGTTAGTCAGGTTCGTCCGAGACAAGGAAAGTGGTCGGCGTGCGAGGGAGGACAGACTTCTCGTTGACTTGCTGGTCGAGATCAGAAACTGAGTTGTCGATGCGGAAGATGTCCATCAATTCTTGGGAGAAGGAGCGAGCAACAGTCCTTTGAAAAACAGCCAAGGTTAGCTTGCTAGAGGGCTTCAAAGAAAAGAAAGAAAAAAACAGGGCGGGTTTGTGAATGGGCTTCATCTATCGTGTAAATGGACGACAATCCATGTCATTTCGCTCAAGCAGCCACATACGATAAGGGACGGCGTCCGTTGGGGACCCAGTCACGATCGAGCTCAGTGTCAGTCATTTCGACGGTGGGTTGCGGTCGCATAGAAGCTTATGTGGTAGGCGATGGCAGCGTGGACGATAGTAAGCGATGCAGTATCGGTTGGTGGTTATACGCAACGGCGGCGAGGTTGAAGTGATATTAAACGGTGCTGCAACGGGGGAGAGGGGAGAGGGGAGAGGGGAGAGGGGAGAGGGGAGAGGGGAGAGGAGAGAGGAGAGAGGAGAGAGGAGAGAGGAGAGAGGAGAGAGGAGAGAGGAGAGGCGGGAAGATGGAGAGGTCGAGCAGTCTGCAAACGTCAAGAACCCGGGTCAGGCTACGCGAGGCGAAAGAGATATAAACTGACGAAATGCTGAGGCGAGGAGGGAAAAGAAGGGACTGGCAAGAAGGGACTGGCACGGGGTCAGTTAATTACCTGCTGAGAAACGACGTCAGGTGAGCAGAGCACCACAGGTTACAGGCACAGGCACAGGCACAGGAACGGGCACAAGGAACAGGCACGGGACCGGGACCGAGACCGGGATTAGGACCAGTCAGGCCAAGGCAGGAGAGGAAGTGCTTGGCTGGCTGGCTTGCCCATTCATGCCATTTGTCAAAGACAGCGTGTGGCTGTCTGTTCTGGTGCATAACTATATAACTAACTATATGTCGGGTATTATGGGTGCAATAAACAATGCGCAAGTGACAGTGGCAGCACCAGGGGGCAGTGACAGCGACAGCACGCGTCTGATGTCTGGTTGGTCCGCGTGCGGGCAGTCAGCAAGCACTTTACAGAGCTGTTCCTAAGTTAACTATCCCCGTGTCGCAAGCGGTCAATGTCTCTTCTCTCTCTGGCCTCTCCCTCTCCATCCCTTTAGCGGATCCCAGGCGTAAAAGAGGGAAGCCTAAGGGGAGTTGGGGCGTTGGGTCGGGATTGGGATCGGGATCGGGGTGATCGGGGTGATCGGGGTGACTTGAGAGTCACAGATGAAGCATAACGAGGGAAGTCACGACACACTTTTGGCGAATGATTTTGGCGAATGATGATGCCATGAGCACGAACTCGAGCATGAGCTCTATAACATGCTCAGTTTCGCATCCATCATAGCTTCTTCGTCTCACTCGTGCTTGGCCGACTAACGGCCCATACGACTATCTGCTCTTTTCCTCAGACTGCTTCAGATCAGCTCCACGAGATCAAACCCGAAACCACCTGGCGAGACCAACAGTGGAGATGGTCCATAGGTTGCAACATGAGCACATTTTTCTTTTTCTCTTTGAATTTTGGTCATTTTTCTATTTGAACATCGGAACCCTCATGGTATTGTATTAGCCTGTGCGGGATTGAGTTGCTAAGCAGGCAAGAAGAAAGTATGCTTCCATCGAACCAGCTCAAGCCGCGAATTCCTTCATTCACCAACAGTCAAGGTCTACTGACCCACGACCCAAGCAAGTCAGCGTATGATTCAAGACCGCAAGCAGAAGCCTCAGCAAGTTCCAGGTTCCGTTCAGAACAGCCAAGCGTCTGGCTACCTCATCATGTGCTTGCCAACGACGGAGATAGACAGAGAAAATGCCCGATATTAAAACTGCCATCATAAATTGTATGTACAGCATCCTCGGCGCTCAGGTTCTTCATCAGCATCCTACCGCTTCCTTCCCACCCAGTCAAAGCCGTCAATCACTCTCGCATCGCATCCGTCGTCCACCCCATCCCCGACACCAAGCCAAATAAAGAAAAGTCCAGTGGCAAAGCTTGAGATATTTACCCAATTTTTATTATTATTGCGCAACATGAGAGGGAACCCACTTCCGCCTACCACGAGCACCAGCACCAGCACCAGCACCAGCACCAGCACCAGCACCAAGCACTGGTTGATGAGTCTGAGACGCTTTCAGCCATGACATCAGTCATCATTTCACCCGGGCGCCAAGCCACGCCGACAAAAGCAGACCTGCGTCCAGTCTCCACCAAATGATGTACAAGCCTACTTGGACGCTACATCTTCTAATCATGAACAACTCGACAGCACCGGCCATCCCATCCCCCCTCTAACTAATCATGCAAACGTAAAGAACCATCGATCCCCAATTTCCCACCCAGGGGCGCTTATACCAACCTAACCTTATTCCATCAACCAAGCCAATCAGAGACCACCGTGCCAACCACAAAAACCCCACAGTTAACTTCATTTGTCGTATTTCATTATTATGTCAAACTCAACACTCCACCTGCAAAATTATGCAGTAATTTCGCGTATCGTCTCAGGCCCCGATGTGCCCTGTAAATACGGACGTCCTTGTCCGTAAAATAAGACAATGGTACAATGGTCGCCCAGGACTTCTCGTCTCAGGGGCTGGACTAAAGTTCATCCAAGTAACTAGTTATGCACTGCGTTTCAGATCGATTCGGTCGTTTTGCCATGCTCTTGCACGCACAGCGGTGCGTTGGTCCATCTTGGCATCCATCATCAACCTTGCAGCTTGGGCGAGGTCTGCATCATTTACCACGGAGCTTTCATCCTTCACTGCTCGTTGATGGGACGTTTCTGGTGTCGTCGTTATTCATCGCCGTAAATCCGGAGTAGAGGGCGACTGTGCAGACTTGCCGATTGTCCACTTGGAGCTAATTATCTTTCACATGGGCTGTCGGATCACCATTCTTTGCTCTTTGCATTCTTTCATTCAGTCTCCAAAAATATCTTCATATCTCCCTCATGCTGACTTCGACGATAGGAAACATTGTAAAAATACAGACTCGGCTTCATAGTTTTGTACAATAATCAGTGCCATGCATGATATGCCTCCCGTAGGATCAACGCTTCCCCTGCATGCCTCCTTCTGCCGCGCGAGGCGGGTATATATTTGTCTTTTTTAGTCCTTCTTTGTCCCAAAAATCTACGACTATGACCTCTCCTTGTTTCCTGCCCAAGAAATGATATTTGCTGCCCCCGGAAGAAGTCCATGTTTGTTTGTCCAAGTTCAGAATTGCGCCGTCCAGCTCCATAAGCTTTTCGATTGCGTTATGGCTTGAGCCATCAAGTTCCCTTACTCAAAAACGTGACTTTTAGGAATATCTAGAAATATTTTCCCCAAAATGGAAGCATCCCTCCCTTGAATCATGACTTGACCAGTGCATGTCCGACAGTCGTCGTCGCTGCTCGCAACTTTTCCAACTGTAGCAACAGCTTTGTAGGCTCTTGAGTGGATCATGACCGCGGATCCCGCTTGTTTGATCGAATCGGCTGCTGACGACGGAGTGCGCGAATCAAGGTGGAAGTCGAGCTCTTCTCCAGAAGAATATGGCACTCGCATCAAACAAGCAAGACTGAACTTGTTACCATTCAGTTATCCGAGACTGTCCATTTGAAACCCTTTTCGCATTTTTCCTGTTTATCAATCCACTTCTTGATCTTCTTCGTGTTCCATCCGCTCATGTATCGCTGAGAGTCGTTGTCATCTTTCCTAACGGGTCTGCCGTGTCTGAGTTTGTGAGCCAAGTAGCAAATGTTGTTTTGGAACCGGAACTGAATGCAGTTATCAAGGCTAAGGCAAGCCTTCTTGCAATCGTCAAAACTCTTGTATGCTTGGGATTCTTCATGGGACAGGCCCTCCTTCTTGGCCCGGTTAATGATATGTTCATCGTACTTAGCTATAGATTCGTTCAAATAGATGACATCTTCGCTAAGGTTGTCCCAGTCCGGTCGTGCATCCATCAGGTGAGGAGCCACGAATTTGTAATATAATTCTTTTATTCGCAGGGGCTGAGCAAACCTGCGCTCTTGTTCAAAAGCGTACAAATCCGAGACCTCCTCGGGCATCACATGGTGCATAGTAACGATGGGTTGGCACCATTCGTCTTCGGCGTATGGTATCGTGTGAGGCTTCTCGCCGTTAAACACGGGCCACTGCCATCTTGTTAGTCTTCATTTCCACGAGGTTTAAGAGCGTTTTCAAGATTAAAAACGAATGCTGGCACGTACGGCGTTGACGACTTCAATACCCGTCTCGTCCTTCAGCGCTTGCGACCACATTCCATCACCACAGCAAGTGTGCTGAACTGGCTCGTCAAACTTGTTCGCGACACCTTCTTTGTTGTAGAACATGGCGCGCATGGTGGCTCTAGAGACCATATAGCCGCTTCCACCGTGACCGAACGGAAGGCTGCCCAGGTATGCGACACTGCCAAGGTAGTGTTCTTTTTGGGGGTTCAAGTGTTTCACCCACTCCATCAACGTGGTGTAAGCAACGTATGTATCGGCATCCACGAAAAGATACCAGTCGTAGTCGGGTCGCCACTTGTAAGCCTTCTCGGCCATGTGTATATTCTTGTACTTGTCGAGCTCCCATCCCTGCCTTGGAGTATCATGGTGCTTGTTGCACTCTGACAGGTCAACAGGACACTGTTTCTGCCGGTGATATAATTCAAAGTCCTTATTCGTATGCTTGACCTCGTCCAGAACGGTATCGAGACTGTCGTGTATCGTGTGACCTGCAATTTTCTGCGCCATGTCGCTGAAGATCAGTACATGATCGGGAATACATTTGAGCGATGTCATCAACTGCGTTGGAATTCGGGCGTAAGACTCGGATGCCCCAGTCTTCATAATGGTCAGGACGTTGGAGACGTTCGGGAAGTGGACGCATTCGTCGAGTATGGTCGTTTGAGAACCAGGTGTATTAACCGTGCTGTTGCTGTGAGATTCTTGGTCCAACGTCAGATCTGCAAGGGCTTCATCATGTCCAAAACTGGGCAGTTTCTTGCGCAAGCCGGAAACGTCGCAATAGCTCCCGTCTTCGCAGAACTTGCCCATGTTCCTCGCCGTAAGTAGCAAAATCCCGGTGAAGGAGAAAATAACCAGTACGTAGAGGGTCCGCCTCGACAAAATGCGTGGCGACAACATTCTACCAAGTACTGGTGATGAAGCCCGAGGTTGGTTGACTAGAAGTCCAGCCATTTCGCTCGAAGGGGGGTAGTGGTGTAACCAGAGTCGAACTCGGCAATCCCGCCTAGAAGCAGGGGAAAAGAAAAGGCGCTGGCGATGGAAGCGTCTTTGTTTGTGCTTGAGAAATCGCAACGCCTATGACACACAAAAGTCGGAGTAATGAGAGAAATGTGAAACTAGCCCCCCCTGAGAAAGCAAGAAGCCCCCAAGACAAGAATTTCACCGGGGGAAGGAAAAGAACAGAAAAGAAAAGAAAGGTGGGAGATGCTGCCGACAGGTGGTGTCGTACAGGGTGGCTGAATCTGCGTCAGGAGAGAGAGGGCAGCACGTGTAGTGTAGGCCGGATGCGGAACAAGCAGTGACGTACAAGGGAAGCTAGAGAGAATACGAGCGAGCGTTTGATGAGATGGGCTAAACGCTTGAGGGCGTCCGCGACCCGCAAGAGTGTATGCAGGATAACTATAGGACGAAGGAGAGCGGGAGTGTCTGATGTCTGATGTCTGATGTCTTGAGGTCTGATCGAGGAGCGAGCAATTAATCGATGGAGGAGGCTCGAGAGGAGAAAAATAAACGATGCAGGGCGTGGAAAGTTAAAAGCGGGCTTGGGAGTGCTAAAAGAATTTGAGAATCAAGTGAGGCTCTGCTCTGTGGCTATGTAGATCTACGGCTCTACGGCTCTACGGCTCTACGGCTCTACGGCTCTATCTATGCCTAGGTACGGAGTATGTCCATAAGTGATAATATAAAATAGGGGTCGCTGGCATAGCCCGGTGCGGTTCCATCCACTGGATGCCAGGTGGAACAGATACGAGGCAGCCCACTTCAGTGCCTCCTACCTACTACCTAGGTACCTACCTAGGTACCTACTACCTAAGGTAGGTAGGTATAGTAGGCGAGGCCATGTCTACGAAGTACTCAGCCCAGCGTGCGTAGTACGTCCAGCCCATGACGATGCACCCCACCTAAGTCTGGGTGCAAAATAGCCCCAGCCCCAGCCCCCACACCCCAGACTCCTTTTCCAGATACCTCCCTCCGGCGTCCTAAGGGTGTGAAACCTAGTGCTTAGCCAAGCGAACCCCTAACTATAAACACGCCTTATAAGCAGAGAATACATACTGGAAAATGGTTGTATTCGAGAGTAACATTCATATTTGAAATTTATGGTAAAGTTAATTCTGAAGTAGTGGCGGAATTGAGAAATACGGCTGGGCCCATCTTTATCCCGCCCTGTAGGTCAGAGCTGCAAATTCATCAATACAACTACAACTGGCTGGGAGCTCCGAGTCAGTATCCAGCGCTCATAAGCCCCTGGCTCAAGCGCGAAACCTCGAGTGGCCTTTTGCCGGGAGGAACTATGAGATATGTCATGTACTTGGTACCGCTCCAAATAATTGATGGTACTTTTACGGAGTATTAGTGTGTATCAAGCTCTTTCGTGAATTTGTGGGGCCTCCTATATCATCGTGAGGTTGCGACAAAACAAAAACACAGTTTACCGATTCAAAAGCGTGCCCTGTAATTCTTGAATTGGCCGCTGCAATACCGGCAGTCTTCGTTGGCGGCTATGGAGACCGAGTAATTATCTGTAAAAGTCCAGACACTCGCTGGGCGCTGGACGTAAACATCGTACCAGTCAGTCAAATACCGCTAGGAACGCTGGTCGACTGTCCTACAGCCAACAGAAGGTCTCGGAAGCGGCGGGTGTGCTGCCTTGGAGACAGCGCAGACAGAACAAGATGGAAATTTTTTTGGTGCTCCTACGGAATAGTCTAGTCAGTGCTCCAATATATTACTACTTGCTACTTGACTCGATTTTATCTGCCGACGCTGGGCTGAAACAGGCTTATCCCATTGAAATGTCAGGGCTCCACTGTTCACAGCTTCAGGGATACCGCAGATAGATAACCTAAAATGGGGCCCTATGCCCGCCTTTACGGGCGACTATAGTAACAACTGTGCTATCACCCAAATTCACAAGTTTTTCGTGACTAGGGGCACCCTAGCGTGTCTATAGTAGAAAGATCAACGATTGAAAAATGCTTGTAAACAGTTGATATTGGTGCCCTTGGCCAAATCATTTGTCGAAAGAGCCAATCGTAATACCAAGTAGCAGCTGCACCACCGGTAGGGTGCATTATCTGTTGAGCTAGCTGGTGGTCCGTGACTTACTGACCCAACCGAGCACCGTCCAACATCGAGTAACAAAACAAAACTAAAGCTCTGTGATGCCAAGAATTATCACCACCACCGTTACAACAAGATCAAGAAACAGTTCCCAGGCTCAGGACGCACAAAGGGTATGGACCACCCCACCACTGGTGAAACTCATGCTTATTTATACCGAGAATCAACATTTTAGAAGTACAGAGTAGATATCGTCGAAATCACCTACTACCCTAAGGCGAAGTAAGTTAAAACGCATCACGTGACATCGCGTCTATCCACGCGCGGTAGCAAAACACGGAGCGGAGCGGGTCTGCTCCAGATCGAGACATGAATGCTATGGTGTCTAGTCTGGGGACTCGACCCAAAGGAGACATAAACACAAGGTGGTTTTACCGTACAATACAGTCCATACAGTCAGTGCTCACGTTGCCATCGACTGCTGTCGTCGTTTGATATCCCAACACCCCTCCCCTCCAAGTCGATCCCTCGATTCAAGCCAACCTGCGTATGTCGACAAACTGTGTGGCGCATGACCGGCAACTAGGTAGATGCCAAATGCATGCTGATGTCAACAATTTGAAAAAAGTACATGGAAAGGCGCTGCGAAATCCATACCACATACAGGTACACTGCCGAGCTTGGGAAGGGCAGCCAGCCATGGATAATATTGCGCGTGGTTCCCGCCGAGCTCGCCATGTCGCCGCCAGTGCTGCAGCTGCAGCTGCAGCGTCAGAAGTAGAAGGAACGTCGGAGAGGAGGAGATCACGGCGTCACGAACAAGAAGGCGAGGGCTTAGGCACGACGATGATAACAGCACATGCGCTCACGACGCCAACTGCCACGATACTTGGGTCATCGCATACGCCTGCATTGCCTTATACTGCTGCGCAGGAGACCCGGCAGCAGCCGCCGCCTGTTCGGAGACAGGAACGGAGTGCAATCCAGAATCACGGCCAGGACCAGGGGCAAGTGACGCCCAATTTTTCTCATCGTACGCCTGATCAGCCTTTCTATCAGAACGCTTCGCCGCCGAGGGCTGCGGTCGGGGTGGCGCCGCATCCATTTCGTTCGAATCGGAGTGAGTTGGCCTTTGCTTTTGCTGCGCCTGCTTGCAACTTTGCTTCACACCACCATATTTTGATGTAGATGACGTGAAGAGAGTCCTGTGGTCCTGACCAAGGGCAGTTCCATCTCACATACATTTCATTTTCGCCTCCCGCTTAATACGCGAGATGGCAGCCAGCAGCGCATCTCTCACTTGCCACCCGTATATCATCCCATTGCAAATGTCATCTTGCGCCTACTTACAAGACTTCTCACTTGACTCACTCTGTGCTAATGTCTGTTATCAGCTACACAATACACGGGCAACCGACTCAGCATGCCTTACGATTCAGATGATTCTAACTCAGAGCCAGAATTGAGTATTCTCGCCATGGCAAGAGCGCGCCACACTGGCCTGAACCAGCAAATGCACACCGTGAACACAATGACATACGACGAGGAAGCGTTGTCGCCGCAGGAACAATACGACATCGAAACCCCGAGCATTGAGGAAGACGAAGAGATTGAGGCCGAAGAGGAGGAAGCTGAGCATGGAGAAGTCGTGAATCTGGTTGACCCTGCGGATATCGGACTCAAGGAGATTTCGAACCTGGGTAGATTCACCGTCAGCAGTCACAAGCCCGGTAATGGAGTGGAGGAGCTACGGAGTGACGATCTTAAGCTGTACTGGCAGTGCGTGTTTTCACAAATACTCTCGCATCCACAAGAAGGAAGCAATTTCACACCAAAGAATACAAAAACGACAGTAATCACTAACTCGCTCGATTCCAATCAGATCTGATGGCCCTCAACCCCACAAACTCACAGTCTACTTTGTCAAACGCGTGGGCATCCGCGACATCCGCTTCTTCGTCGACTATAACGAAGACGAATCCTACACGCCCACCAAGATCGTCTTCAAATCTGGTACCAGCGAGAACAACCTCATTGAGTTTGCGACCATGACGATGGACAGCCCCTCTGGCTGGCAGCAGGTTCCTATCGCCGGAGCAGGCGGCGAGCCGGACGGCAACACACTCGTTTCCTACGTTCTGCAGATGCAGATCCTGGAGAATCATCAGAACGGCAAAGACACGCACCTAAGGGGCATCAAGATCTACGCATTTGACTCGGATGCCGCACAGGCGGGCACCTTAAGCGCCGCAGAGGGCATGGCTGAATCTGGTTTGAGTAACGAGGCTGGCAGTGCATGGAATGCGAGTGATAAGTTGGGAGATATTGCGAGGAGCTTGGCCGCGACGAGGTCAGAGGGCGGAGAGACGGGCTTTGCAATCCCGGATTTCATGAGAGAGCCTGAAATTCGGTAATTCCCCGTTCGTCGTCCTCGAGGAGAAAACGATGACCCTCTGAGAGCTGTGCAGACGGTCAGTCATTCAAGACGCCCGGGAAGTATAAGTCATGGCTTGCGTTGCGTATAAGGACAGTTGAGAACGGTGGAACTAGCCGTTTTTAGAAGATGGCGGTTATGGAGGCATGACCAATGTATTATTATATATAGTAGGCTTGGAGCAGCAGGGCCCAATGCAAACTCCGTTATGAACCAAAAATTGCGCCTTGGGGCAACATTTCGGGCAAAAGAGGCTTGTTCTGCACTCATATGGGCCACGCATAAATGTACTATATAAGCTACATGAGGATTACATGCAACGAAGATTATCTGCAAGTAATAAGAAGCGCACAGACTAACTACTGCGACAATGTGGAAACCCAGCGTTCTACATTGACGTCGTCTTCTAGTAGATAGAAGCAGCGCGAGTGCTAGTGATTATCATTTGTCACGACATGACACAGCTACATTAAGATGCCACTTGGTGCCTTGAGCAGAACACTATCAAAGTTTGCGCCCCTTCGCCCGTTGGGTATGTCGCGAATTTGTTCTTACCAATGCCTATGACGCCATTGCCGTCATGCCGAGCGCCCTTGTTCTTATGGGGCGTACAAGCCGACTAGTCTTTTGTCGGCCTGCAGAAGAGCTGACACGACATCACCATCACATGATTGAAGGCCCGTGACAAATGAATGGGCTGAATTACATACCTACTTACCTGGCCGGCTGTCAGCTGTTGACATGGGTCATTTGCCATTGCGCTACGAGTGGACTACCAACGTTTGTCGGCGCTTACACAGACAGCCTTGTCGGGCAGATTCCCGTCATTTGTCATTTGGCGCTCGGAATATGTTGGCTCTAGCATCTATAGGGGCGGTGAATCTAAGCTTATGTGAAGGAAGTGCAGGATGCGGAGTAAACTTTCCATGTAGGGCAATGAGAGTGACGGAAGGCTGGTAACTTGAAACACAGCTCGCGTGACAATTCGAAGACAAATTCCAAGTTCATCTTTCCACCCATGGAGGAACGCGGTGGCGAAAACACTCGTGGAAGGTTTCGAGAATGCCACCTGACTTGTTGCCCACGATGATAATTAATTAATTACACGTACTTGCTCGGCCCCCCCCCCCCAACAAACGACAAAACCCGCTGGGTGGTCTAGAGATCAAGTGTCCGCCAAGCGACCAACGTAAGCATGGTCAAGGCATTCTGCACTATTCGGCTGGACTTGATAAGGTGAAAGTCATCCAAAGCGGATTAAACTGAATTTCTCGGGGACCCAGGCAAGGAGGAGCAGAAAAGGTTTACCTGTCCAAAGTACAAGAAGGCTATGCAAAACGTTGCCCTTTCTCATCCGCAGCCAGGCTATCGCTCCTCTGCGATGTGGCTGTAGCCGAAATAAATAAATAAATGAACCAGGAAATCTGATTCTACCTTTACCAACAAGATCGAAAAAAAAAAAAGGCCTCGGGACCCAAGTTCCCGTGTGCTAGCGCCAATTGACGCACAGTCACAGCATCATCAATCTGGCCGTGGGGTATATATTTTTTGTTGCAGCCTTGCACGTCCGCAGCCCCTCCCGCGCCCTGATGACCAGGAGGGCGTAAATGGCTGAGGAGTAGCCACGAGTTCATGGCGCAGTTTATTAGTCCTGGCCATCCAGGAAGAGGCGATTGTCGAACGAAAAGGACATGGCGTGAGTTGGTTGTCTTGGGGCTGGCGTCGGGGCTGGCGTTGGGGCTGGTGTCGGCCCCGCTGTATGGCTGACTGGTTGTCCTATACACTGGTTTGTCGTTTTATTTCTGCAACTGGTGGAATATTTACACGGTGAATTGCGGAACTTGTATCGTCACAACGCATAAATTGGCATTGAAGCATCGAAATGTTGCTTGCACCCCTTCCATTGTCTGGTGCCCCAAGACTGCATTGCAACTGCCACCAGTCAGTCATGTACACACCGTGACGGAAAGGGAAAGCAGCACAACGCCTTGCGGCTTCCTCGCCCCACTATTCGTCGCCAAGCCGTATTAGTATTAGACTGCCAAGAATGACTCGCTTGTATTCCCCCGCACCGTTCTGCTGCTCATCGTGCTGATGCTTCCGCACTAGCCAAAAAGTCTAGAGCCTTCACGGCTTGGTCGACGTCAGATGTCTAATACATCCATACTGCAATTGTCCATAATCATAAATACTGCCGTCCCGCCGTGCCATAATTCCCTTTAGCCGTTTTATATACCGTCATTTCGAGGTTTTCAAAAATCGTTTGCGCCTCAGTGTTCCACCTTTGACTCTTTCTTGATACCTCTATTCGTCTTATTCTTCCATCTCTTCTTTTCTATTTTGAGTCGTTTCTGCCGGAGGCGTGAGACTCATCGCCAAAGAGCCAATAATCCCAATCAGTAAAAGGCAACGGTCGCAACCATTACCTCCTTCACTTCATCCACAGAACCCATCATGGCGGAGACAAATGGTGGAGGATCTTCCAGCAAGGCGCCAGCGCCAGCGTATGAGAATGGCGGCAAGATGGAAGTTCAGCCGCCCAAGCAAGAGGATCTCCAACAGAGCTACGCCACACTTGTTGGCAATGATCCCAATCCCCAAGGCTGGTACGGCAGCATGAGTGAGTGTTCCGCCGTCGTGTTCACCCTCGCAAAAGACTGGAACTGACCTTGATGCAAGTCAACACTCTTGGTGCCTGCACAGGAACCCTAGGAGCAATTCCGTTCTGCTTCTGCTGCCCAAACCCATACAAAAACGTCCATCAGGGTAATGTCGGACTCGTCACCAAATTTGGTCGCTTCTACAAGGCTGTTGACCCTGGTCTGGTCAAAGTCAACCCTCTCAGCGAAAAGCTCTTCCAAATTGACGTCAAAATCCAAACTTCCGAAGTCCCTGAGCAGACTTGTATGACAAAGGACAACGTTACTTTGCGTCTGACCTCTGTCATCTACTACCACATCGTTGCCCCTCACAAAGCTGCTTTCGGTATCTCCAATGTACGTCAAGCGCTGTTGGAGCGTACCCAGACAACCTTGCGACATGTTATCGGAGCTCGCATTTTGCAGGATGTGATTGAACGCCGTGAAGAGATTGCTGAGTCAATCCGTGAGATTATTGAAGATGTTGCCGCTGGCTGGGGTGTTCAGGTTGAGAGCATGCTCATCAAGGACATCATCTTCAGTCAGGAGCTTCAAGAGTCACTCTCCATGGCCGCACAGAGCAAGCGAATTGGTGAAAGCAAGGTCATTGCTGCCAAGGCTGAGGTATGCTTCAGGCCTCGCTGTACGTCAACCTTCAACCGTGTGACTAATATACGTTCTAGGTCGAGTCCGCCAAATTGATGCGACAAGCCGCCGACATTCTCAGTTCCGCCCCAGCCATGCAGATCAGATACCTTGAAGCCATGCAGGCTATGGCCAAGTCGGCCAACAGCAAGGTTATTTTCTTGCCTGGTGCGCACCAGAACCTGTCTACCACTCTGAGTGCTCTGGGCCCTGGAGATAAGCGTGCTGAAGGCAGCGGTGCCAGTCGTAATGACACCGCCACCAACTTCAATGACTTTGGAGGTCAGGACCCCGATATGCAAACGGCCATAAATGCTCGTATCATAGAGAACATATAACGATACTGCTCGTTAAAAATTCACCGTGAAAGACTGAACGTGATGTGCTAACTCGGAGTGCTTCCGGCCGACTTAGCGTGGTCGGAAATGCTTCCCTAATGGGTCATTTTCTGTCTTCAGCCGTATCGTGCCCGTTCGTCCGAGCACACTCCGAGCTTAGTGCGTTACCGAATACTCTCACAACACGACACGGTTCATGATCATATTTGATGCGTTTATTGCGCTCTTTTGCAAGTTGGTTATTTTCCCCATCTGTCTGCACGATGGTCTCGATTTTGAACGCTACTTTGTCGTGATCGAAAGGCGAGCGGCAGAGTTGTTGGATGCAATATTCATGGTCATGATGAGATACCCCACGACAGACATGAACGGAAGAAAACATGGGAGAAGAAACAGGAACTTAGTCCAGTAGTTGAGTCAGGATCTTGCGAATGGATACCCTAGTCGTTGCATGGGGAATGGGGGATTGGAGGGAGGTAGTTTGCGATTGCTTTCTTTTAAATGATATCCCTCAAGACGACTTCGTGGCAGTGTATTAATATGCTTTTGAACTACTCGTTGACAATATAATATCTAACATTTGCAGTCTCACGATTGGGCACATTCACGCATGGGATTGCTTGAAAGATTGATGATGGCATTTCTGTACTCTAGTCAACAACTTGCTATACTCGCCATAGGCGCTTACATAGTACAGTTTGTCGACAGGACATTGCGGCAGAAAAGTGCCGTAAGAATAGGAGGAAACAAACAAAAGCCCTTCGCGCCAGATGCCGTAGAAAAGTTTTAAGACCGTCCTAAAACGCCAAAGCGAGACCAAGATTCAAAAGCCCCAGACAACCCCATCGCACGCCCCCCTTGTAGAAAGTCTCAGGTATCAAATCATATATCTATCTATACATCGCAGACGAGTATGCAGGCTCTGTCCGACCCTTCGTTGTTTTTATTTCTTCCTCTTTCTCAGAAGGACTGCCTGCTGAAGTTGCGATTTCTTCTCTCGACTTGGCTTCTACTCAACATCGGAATGTCGCTTCTTCTTCTTTTGCTTCTTCTCTTTCCTAGATTCAGTCTCGTCGACATCGTCATTGTGCTTTCTCTTCTTTTTTTTCTCCGAGCTGGGTTCAGCCTTGGATGGCGTGGATTGGGCTTCAGCCTTTCGGAGCTTCTTCAATTCCTTCTTACTGAACACTTTGGGGGTGCCGTCGGCATCAAGTTGAACGTCGCCACGCTCATATTTTCTCTTGAACTTCTTGACTGATAGACTGGCCAACCCGGCGAGGCGCTCGTACTCGGTACTTGACAATTTGGTAGCCTTGTTGGCGGGAGTGGTGGCCTCGTCGTCGCTCTCATTGCCCTCAGCATCCTTTATCTCGTCATCTGAGTCTTCTTCCATAACTTTAATATTGGCCTTCTTGTCTTTCTTGACCTTCTTCTCCTTCTTGGCAGTGGCATCGCCGTTGACAGCCTCGCTTGTGATACCGTCAGCATCCGTGTTATATCGCTTCGTCTCCTTGAGCACAAAAGAGCCGATGCCAGTAATTTCGCCAGACGGGGCCACGTTGGCACCCTTGGGTAGCGGCGGCTTGCCCTCGAGCTTTCGTAGATGATTTTCCAACTTGATACGGGCAGTCAAACCAAGCATGGCACGCTCTTCCTCATCCTCATCATCATCACCAAGAGCGTCAACACGCAGACCCAAAGCAGTCTTGGCGGCCAACATGCGAGCAATCTTGCCCTTGTTACGGCCAGTGGCTTGACCAATAAGAGACGAGTGGTAGATCAAACCGTACTTGGGAGTGTCATGCTTGGTCTTCAGGGCACGGAAGAGGGCCTTTTCGGCACCAAGAATTTGAATGGTGGAGCCGGGAGACTTGGCGAGATTGATCAAGGAACCAGCATGAGCAATCAATCTAGCACCGACCAAATATCCGACAAGAGCGGATAGATTAGGAGCGATGGCTCGCATACGAGTCTCCAGGTAGGAAGAGAGCCCAGCACGGTACTCAGAGTACTTAATAACCTGTTGGGCCAGGAGCTTAATATTTTCCAGATCTTCCTCCATAATTTCTGTGCCCATGCTGATTTCAGCAGCAGCTTTGATGGCGACCTCTACTTCTTCAGGGAGAATTTCAGAGAGATCGGTGTCTGATGCATTGGTCCGCATGCCAACGGCGAGAATGACACGAGCGTAGGCAAGGTTGTCATTTAGAATTTTGGCCATTTCAGGAAAGTGCCATCCATACCATTCCTTGGTTCGCATGGCATAGACGTTCAGTTCCTTGTCCATATCATCAAGCAGCTTGACAGCCTGGATTATCATGGAGTCGACTTTGTCAGCGGAGAACTTTAGCTTATGACGGGACATCGAATGGGAGAGACCGAGCGACATGCGATCGACGATTTCCTGCTCGAGACCGGGGATAAGAGATGAAAGATG
Source organism: Atkinsonella hypoxylon (assembly GCA_000729835.1). Lineage (NCBI taxonomy): Eukaryota > Fungi > Ascomycota > Sordariomycetes > Hypocreales > Clavicipitaceae > Atkinsonella > Atkinsonella hypoxylon. The sequence goes on along the minus strand of JFHB01000072.1, from coordinate 59,281 downwards.
TTCTCGAATTCCTCGGAAGACCTCCATAGTGTTTGAACCAGACACGGGCGAGATGTTGAATTGAGGCAGGTTGGAGATTGCGGTTCCGAGTTTCATGTCGGCGACGGCAAGGGAGGCTTTTTTCTCGCTCTTGAGGTCGTCGAGTAGGGTAGTCAGAAGCTGCGGAACTTTACCCTCCTTGAGCGAAGCTGCTTCCTCAAGGGCCATGGCAGCGCTGTCGAACTTGACGAACTTTTTCAATTTCAGCCTTCAAAATGATACGTTAGCCAACCGACAATTTGATATGAAATGAGGATTTGTAAGAGGGAGTTAGCCTACATTTCAACAAGTTTTTCGGGACGACCGAGCTCGGCGGAGATGTCTTCATTTTTGAACAATTTCTTGTCCGCAGCCTTGAACAGGCCATAGCTGTGACAAGTTAGAGGTTAAGATTCCAACTTCTAGCGGAGGAAAGAACAACAAACAGCCAGAAATACTCACCCTGCGGGCGTTTCGGCAAGAACGAAGAGAGACATCTTGAAGACTCTAGATCCCTCGTACAATCTTGCTCAGGTCGATTGGGCTATTCCTTCCGTGCGACGCACAATTGGAATCGAGGTGCGCACGCAAGTGAAACTTGATGGAAATTTTTCAGGCAAGAAACAGCCTTCGGTCCCCACTCCGATTTTTTTGGCTTTGGTCCTGCGCACTAGTGAGTGACAAGACCGGGTCAAAGAGATGCCGTGTCCCGGGCAGGGTGCCACTCACGTGGAGCTCATCTTGCACTGGTGCGGAGGCCAGCATTGGCTAACACAGTGAGCGGATCAAGGAACCGTTAGTGGCGGCTATGTGCACTGTCTGCGGTCTTGAAGTTCACGAGAAGAACCACCGTTTCATCTGCTTGGTGGTTTGTCTGCCATCACTGCCACTTTGTCTTGCTTCTTACGCGGCCCACAAGACGAAAACACACAGCACAAGATGGAAGGCCTCTTTTTCAACGTAAACAACGGGTCTGTCGCTCACGACCGCAAACAGAATGATAACATGACTGACGTTGATGCAGCTATGTTGAAGGCATCGTCCGAGGATATCGCAACGGTTTGCTGAACAGTTCGTCCTACAACAACCTCACACAATGCGAAACTATAGATGGTATGAGATCTGGACCTTTCTGATGATCAGCTTGTGTATGTGTTGGGGTCCCTAACCAAGGGATTAGATCTCAAGCTGCAGCTTGGGCCCGCGTACGGCGATTTCCTCGCCTCGTTACCGCCTAACCCATCGACATCAAGCCTTGCTGCGAAGACGACAGATAAGCTTGTGTCCGAATTCAGATATGTGCGAGCCAACGCTGTGGGATCATTGGCGACATTCATGGACTACGTCACATACGGTTACATGATTGATAATGTGGCACTACTTATTACCGGTACTCTTCACGAAAGAGACACCCGCGAGCTCTTGGAAAGGTGCCATCCTCTGGGCTTGTTTGAGACAATGCCAGTTCTTTGTGTGGCGACGAACATCGAGGAGCTGTACAACAGTGTTTTAATCGAAACTCCCCTTGCGCAATACTTTAAGGGTAGTCTTAGCCACCAAGATCTGGACGAGCTCAATATCGAAATTGTACGGAACACACTGTACAAGAACTACCTTGAAGACTTCTACAATTTTGTTAACTCGCATCCCGACATGGCCGGTACACCTACAGCTGAGGTGATGTCCGAGATTCTCGAGTTTGAGGCGGACCGGAGAGCCATCAATATTACCCTGAACTCATTCGGTACCGAGTTGTCAAAGGCAGACCGTAAGAGGCTCTACCCTAACTTCGGCAAACTATATCCCGAGGGAACGCTCATGCTATCCCGAGCTGACGACGCTGAGGGTGTTCGTCTGGCTGTGGATGGTGTCCATGACTACAAGTCCTTCTTTGACGCTGCGTCATTGGGCGGAACTTCCGGGCCTGGAAATATGGGAGGTGGCTCTTCTGATGGAAAGACTCTGGAAGATATGTTTTATCAGAAGGAGATGGAGATTTCGAAGAATGTATTCACGAGACAATTCACTTATGCCATTGTGTATGCATGGGTCAAATTGCGAGAACAGGTGAGCTTCCAATGTGAATCTTCTATGGTATGGTGCATGAATTGAGTTATGCTAATAAAAGATTATCAGGAAATCCGAAACATTACATGGATTGCTGAATGCATAGCTCAGAATCAGAAGGACCGCATTGGCAACTTTATTAGCGTATTCTGAATTGCAGTTGATGTGTTTTGATTTATCACTATTGATAGCATTGCTTGTAGTATAGGACCACCGCCACCTCATAATGGCAAGGTAGAACGACTTTGATTGGCGCATATTGGGGCAGAGGCTCAAGGTGTATACCCGTTCTGTACTGGACATGGAAAATCGTCCACTGAATGGCTTGATATTGTACATATAAATAGCAGTTTACAGCACTTCTTACACTTCGATCTGACCCTTCCATGTGGCTGGTGTCAAACCCAGTTTCTCAATCATGTGAGTCCAACGCTCACTGCCCCGTTCTTCTCGTTCCATATATGCCAACAGTTTCTGTCTGCGGTGGACGAGGAGCCTCAGGTTCCTCTTATTGTGCTTGTCTTTGTAACCGCGATTGATTTGCAAAGCTTTCGACAAGGTGCGAATCTTTGCCGTAAGAATGGCAATCTGTACCTCAGAGCTGCCAGTATCGGGACCGGCACGGTCAGGCATAGGCGTGGTGTTTGGGTTGATGGACGCGGGCTTAGGAGCGAGAAACTTGTCGGTCTTGTGACGACCAAATTCGTCAATGATGCGGCGGACGTTGGCGTGGAATCGATCCCGAGCGCTACCATTTTGCAGCGATGTTATCCTCCGCAGAGCCTCAACTGCCTTGGCGTGATTTTCCTCGTATTTCTTTTCCGGGTCTTCTTCCAAGCTCATTTGTGCTGAAACAGCTCCCACGACGGGCTTCCCCAGTGCGTACGCGTGCTTGGTGGCCTCGTCCAGCTCGGCATCAGTCAGGAAGTGATTTCGCAAGCCAGGTGTCGTTGGCAGCTCGTGGGGAGTCTGAAGGGCGTTGCCATTAGCGTCTCTGGGGACCTCGCTCTGACTAGCCTGTCCAGCAGTGTCGAGTGACTCTAGGAAGGGCGTAGTCTTTCCCAAAACGGGATTGCCCCATGCTTCATCACGCTCCCTCTGCAGCTCTTCACGACGCTTCAGATTGGCATTCTTCCGTTGTTGTGCTTGCGCCCATCTGTATGGATCTTGCTTGGCCTGGCGCTTCTTTTCCCGCTGTGAGAGATTGGCAGTCTGGACGACGGGCAGCAAGTTGGGAGTCACGGTTCGAGTCCTTGATCGAAGGCACACTGCTTGAAAGTTAGACAATTTGACTGCGTCTGACACCTTGAGGTAGCGTGCTAGGTCATGTATACTCACAATTGACGGTGCCTAGCCGCTGCAAAACCTCTATTCTTGGAGGCATGGCTGTGAAGGTGGCGACTGGATAGCAGAATGCAGATGAAGCTGTGCCAGCAATACCCTCACTGAGGTCAGATCCCTCCCTCAAAATTTCCCACGGCTAGGCCAGCGGGTGGAGCTCAGCAACTCCCTACGTACTTTACCAGTTCCAGGCCGACAAAATGCCAAGGCTTTTCCTGAAGTGGATAAGCCTAAAGGTCACGAGATGATAAGATACGGCGCAAACGGCCAAACCCACACTAGTCCCATTTTGGTATTTTAGTGCCGTCAGGGCTCCCACCAAAAAAAAAAACACACATTTTTAGAAATTCATGGTTTCTCGTGAACGTTTTGAGACCTGCACGATCCGCAACCCACCGGCAAACTCATTCTTCCATCTTCACGTCCACCCCACGGGAGAATTCATACAAGATGTCTCCGAACAATCTGCCGTCGATCCTCAACGCGACCACTCAGGATATTGAGATGCTCCTGGCCGCTCAAACTCACATCGGTAGCAAGAACCTCCAGGTGCACATGGAGCCCTACCTGTGGAAGACCCGTGCCGATGGTGTCAACATTATCAACATTGGCAAGACCTGGTACGTCTCTGTAGCTTCGGGGGAACAGAAGCTGGCTTTTCCTGTATGAGACTGTGGTTGCTTCGTTTTCTGGAACCAAAAATTATGGCGCGGCGCATTTCTCACTTTAGAAATATGCCGTTCGTCTTGTCCGGGAATAGCCAGGCATGCACATACCAATTGCAAGCCATTGCTTCTATGCCTTTCTCGCCAAGATTTCTTACCAAGAGCGTTGCTAAAATTGCTAATGCTTCATTTCCAGGGAGAAGATCGTCCTCGCTGCCCGTATCATCGTCGCCATTGACAACCCCGCCGACATTTGCGTCATTTCCGCTCGTCCCTACGGTCAGCGTGCTGTCCTCAAGTTCGCCGCTCACACCGGTGCCTCCTCCATTGCCGGTCGCTTCACTCCCGGTTCCTTTACCAACTACATCACCCGTTCCTTCAAGGAGCCCCGTCTGATCATTGTTACCGACCCCCGTACCGATGCCCAGGCCATCAAGGAGGCTTCCTACGTCAACATCCCCGTCATTGCCCTCTGCGACACCGACTCTTCCACCGAGTACGTCGACGTTGCCATCCCCACCAACAACAAGGGTCGCCACGCTATCGGTACCATCTGGTGGTTGCTCGCCCGTGAGGTCCTCCGCCTCCGTGGCACCATCTACAACCGCGAGACTCCCTGGGACGTCATGCCCGATTTGTACTTCTGTATGTGTGATTTCCACCAATTACTCCTTTGCAGGCCCCGTCTGCACGATGCACCGCAAGGGAGAAAGAAAAACCTTTATTGGAACCTCCTAGATTGCTGACCTATGCAAACTCGCAGACCGTGACCCTGATAACGAGGCTGAGGAGAAGGCCGACGAGGACAAGGCTGGTGAGGAGGAGGCTCCCGCTGCCGAGACCATTGCCGCCCCCGCTGCCGGTGAGTGGGAGGCCGGTGCTCCTGGCTTTTCCGGTGCCGGCGCCGGTACCTGGGACGGTGCCGAGACTGGGGACTGGGCTGCCTCTGGCACTGGCGAGTGGGCCGAGGCCCCCAAAGAGCAGTCTCAGTGGTAGAACCCTGAGCAAACTGCTGAGGGTGGATCAACGGACGCTGCTGCCATTACAAGCTGGTAAACGTCAGAAGGTCTCATCTTGACGTTTGAACAAAAATGCAAAAGTGGAAAACTTGGGTCATCAGGCGTTTCTGGGGCTTGAGCAAGGAAAGAGGCCGTTTTCAAAGAAGAATGAAAAAAAATAAAAAATTTAACACAATGTCCCTTGAGAAACCAAACAACTGTCTTGGAGGCTGGTTCATCGTGGTTGGCACTTATGAGGGAAAGATACTCACCCCTTTTGACCTCGCACAGCACCCTTCTTTTTCTTCCTACAATCTGTTCTCTTCCTTGAACTTGCTTCGGGAAGAGATGGTATGGGACCCTATGCTGTGCTTGGACAAGAGAGGAGAGGGAAAGCCCTGTGCTGCCCGGGGATGGACTTGATCGTTGCCCGCCAGCTTCCAAACTGTTGTAGTGGCGTAGGTCAGGTAAATAAAGTCAATGAAAATAGAAATTCCTAAGCTGTGCTAAAAGCTCATATGGCTGTAAGCGCCATGAAACCTTGTTCATCCGCACTCATGCTCCGTACAAGCGAAGCTGCCAAATCAGCGTACGCAGTAATGTACATGGATGAGGCGTACCTTGCTTATCCAAATACTGGTGTATGCCCGCCAGACAGCACGGAGCTAATATTCACTTACGCTATTATATTGAAACGTGAATCAGGTCTGCCATGGAGGCCCTGGTAGATGACGCAACACAAGCAGTCTGGTGATAGAACGTTCCTCTCTTCCTGACAACGTGATCGTATGGATGTAGATTGCACCAACTACAGGTGAATAGATAAACGGAAAAGTGGTCATTGCATCGCCCCGGGTCACGACTTGCATTATTTATTCGCGGTTGACATCACGGTCGATATACAACTTAGATTCATGATTCGTCGCAACGTACCCTGTTCGTTCATAACATGGATAAATCAAATCTATATCCATTCACAATTAGAGCTTGGCAGCCGCAAGCACATCACGTCCACAAGACACAATCAAAGCACCCATTACATCAATCCACTTCATTCATCTACCAATAATAGACTCTACCGGGTATATCCCATTTCGTCGCCAAACAAAACCCCTCTATGTGCCCTCTCTGCCCAAACCAAGCCCTAGACAAAAGCAGTATATAGCAAAACACCAAGAGAAAGAAACTAAGACTCCCTCGCTTCGGTATGATTGTGAATGGAGAACTTTAAAGAAACAAAGTGAGATATAATTGTTTGCTTGCTTGCTTGTTGGGTCGGGTATGCGCCACGTTGAAAAGACAAAAGGAAACATGATTTATGCGCCGGTTCAATGTTGTGTTTGTGCGTGTGGGTGTGCATGTGTTGTATGAGACAGAACAGAGCAATATTTGCATAGAATACAGTTACGGTTCAGGATGGATGTCTGGTGCGAAACTCCAAAATTGGCGTTCATGTCGTCATAGTAGCCCTGATATGCGTCCCAAGGGGTAAAATTGCGGTGTTGTGCAGTCGTGTTTTCATCATTAGGCATAAACGCGTCATAGACGAAGTTCAAGCTGCAGAGAAAAGGGAGAGTGGTGAAGATTTTTGATTTGTTGTACAGTAAGGAATCAAAGTAATTGCTATGCTGCAAGGTCCTGGAACAGCAGTCAAGCCTTGCGAGTATTTTCGGATCTCATTATCGCTCAAGGCCCTGATCTAGAGGCAACGCTCTGTCACGCCCTCAAGAGGCTGGGAAAGTGTACCATGTGCTTGCTGCCCATGGACAAAGCAGAGACTTGACTGAGCTGTGCCAGGACCATGCAGAATAGCAATTACTCTCATCCCGTGTTGTACAGCAATTAAAGGCACAGCTCAGTCAAGACTTTGCGAGTATTTTCGAATCTCCTCGTTGCTCAAAGCCCCAATCCAGAGGCAACGTTCTGCCACGCCCTCTAGAGGCTGGAAAGTATAGCGCGTGCTTGCTTCCAGTAGACGAAGCAGAGTCTTGACTACCCTGGCGCTACACCGACATCGTTCAAAATTGACTAGCGGCGCAGTCGTGGGCGAAGTAACAATTTCTGAGGGTCGCTGCGCATTGTACAGCAAGTCACGCGTGTAAATGCCAACAAATGGGATGCAACCGCTGTCTGTGCCGACCTCCATTTCTTCCCGAATGTTGCGGAAGTTCCTGCTTGGTGTGACTAGTATTTCAAGGTCACGGAGCGTCTTCAAGTCTCTGTCGGGTACCAATTCCCACGTTTTAGTTAGCCGAGATATCTCATTGCTCGATAGAGCGATGGTCAGCTGCGCAAGTGTAGCAAAGTTGCGGTACCGCCGACAGTGGGCAGCAATGTGGATGAGCTTGATGATGCACCGCGCCCTCTCCTCCACGTTCTGAGTGAGAACTATTTCTGACATGGCCCATTTCACCATGATGTTGAACCGAGCGATGACGACATCAACTCCTTGAGCTTCGATGTTGCGCAGAAAATCTACCCAAGAACGAATATTGCTGCTGGCACAGCGCTTCCAATCCATTTCAATCAGCTCTCTCCAGTCAATCTCGGTCAGAGCATCCTTTTCGATAAGAGTGAGTTGCTGAGCCAAAACGTCGGAATCAAAGGCAAGAATGAACGGCAGATGGACCGAACTCTTGGGAGTTGTCGGCAAACTCGGCTTCGCCGCGTCAGGGGCGGGTTCTTTTTGTTGGGCTATACCTGTCGTTGATCTGAGGCTCTCGTTGCAACCCACGACTGGCGTCAGCCCTGGTGTTGGAGGCAATGACTTTTCACGACAAGCATCCTGTTGGATAGGGGCCACAAATCCTTCTGGGGACATATTCAGTGCCTGTACCGAAGTTGTTCGAGTAGGGGGAGGACCTGAGATCGTACCTCTTGGGTCGTTTGACGAAGCATGCGTGGGGGAGCCAGCATCAGAGCCGAACCTGCCTGGTGTCTCGGCGCCTCGTCTTTCAAAGTCTCTGTCATCCTCCTCGGACAAATCTAAAGCCAAATCAGAACCATCCATGCTATCATCTTTTAAAAAAGACGCATCTTCAACAACAGACGCCATCGAAGGCATAGTATCTCCCGCCTGTATCATTTCCATGGAGACGGTTTTGTGAACAACGTCAAAAGACGAAGATCTGTCTCGCGTAACCCTATTCACATCTTGATCCTGGCTTGGTTCGTCCACGGACTCTTCATCATCAGAGCTGTGAAGAAAAGACGTTTCATTCCAAAGGGGTACCCTGGGTTTTCTTGGTTCTTCATCTAAGCCACGTTGTAGCAGAGGTATAGAGCAATAGGAGTCATCCGACGACTCTGAAAGAAATGAGCGCAACGTCCCGGTGGATATCTGGGTATCTGGCGCACGCGTCTCTCTTGGCGTGTCAAAATCGTGGGGGTCCCGTTTTAAGGTTGACAGCATTGGTGTTCCGTTGAAACTGCCAAACTTGGGACTCTTGTCAGTGTCTGCATGGTTGGCCGACTCCGTGTGCACGGGATGCTCAGCATGATCATCATGCTGATCGATAACATCGTCGACAGGCTCTAGACCCTGCCCAATAATGGACAACCTGATCGGTCTTTTGGGCAAGAACTTGCCCTCTAGCTTCAAAAGAGCTGACTCGATGCCACCATCTTCATCGTCCGGTATCTGCGCGAGTTTTTTCGCCTCGGCCTCGAACGATGGTCTTATGATGTGCCTCGAAGAATGTGTGCTAAACAACGATAGATCTCGTTTTCGTGGCTTCTCGGCAACTTGGCCGAGCGAGAACACATTTGGCCGTTCGCGGCCGCTAAATGAAATGCCAGCGTTGAACTCTCCCGCAGAGTCAGAGCGCGTGCGGACCATGTATGAGCTGCATATTGACTCTGTGTAGGTAGGAAGAGATCCAAGTGACTGTGATCGTCGGAGCATAGACCGGTCCAAATCACCAACATTCTTGACAGCTCTGAGATCTCCTCCCGGCCTTCGGCGCAACACCCGAAGTGGCTCAGGTATAGTAACCTGAGAAAAATAGGCACCATCTATCTCTGCAGAGTCTGTCGATGCATTGTACCTTCGCAAGGTGGGCGGTGCGCCAGCACTTCTCAGAGAAGTGGCTCGACTGTGTAATATTGATTTAAAGGACTGCTGGCTCTTGGAGGATCGCCCCCGACGATGTAACCGCACGGTCTCGCCCCTCGCGGTCGGATATTTTTCACCAGATCGTGATGCTGTTACAGAAGGCCGCGTCTGTTCTTCCGAAGCGTGTACACTCTGACTGCCATTTGATGTTGCCAAGTAGGGAAGGAAGGGAGGTAGGATATCTTGACCTATGTTCGGTCCTGCAACGTGCTGGCTGAGGAGGTATGATGATCTCCGAGGCGTTCCAGCTTTAAAATTCTGTGATGGAGGCGTATTCGGTGGTGTTGGATCCACCCCAGCTCTCATGAACGACTCACTAAAGGCATCAACTGACGGGCTTTCGACTACGTCATACGCTTCGTGAATCGCGGGTGCTTCAAGTGGTACTGTATCGTCCAGAACCACGACAGATGTGCCACCAACCGTAATGGCCATGTCACTGACTGGCCGCTGATGGTGGTGGTATTCCGTTGAGGCTTCTAGTGTGGTTGAATCTATCTGAGCTGTTGGACCTTCTGAGAACGTAGAAAGTAACGGCAGTGTTGAATTCAGAGGAGCGGGTAATGACCTGCTACCGGATTGCTGAGGGGCAACAGCAGCAGCAGCCTCTTCTTCCTCCTCACGAATAGCCTTCTTAAACTCCTCAGCGACCTCAGCGCCGAGTAGATCGATTCTGACTGGTGGGCGTGAGCCATTTTGGCGAATACCCCCTTGCGGCACTATCGCTGTTCCCGGAAGTCGATTGATTGTGACACCTCTCGGTCCAGCAGGCTGAATATCGGTCAGGCCTTGTTGGTTTGAATACAGACCCTGGCCTTTATGTTTCAAGGCTTTGCGCACGCTCCGTAGCAATTTTCGCATACCATATCCAGACGTGGCACCGCCCAATACACCATCCTTGGAGAAATCGAACTTTTTGGGCTGGTATACAGTTGTTTGCCGGTCTGAATGTTCGTATCGCTTTGTCGGATGTATATTGACGTAAGCTTGACCTGGAGGAAGTAGATTGCCACGGACAAGGCTCCCTCCTGCGGCGAGTCCTGGCAGGAATTGCTTATTTGTGGAACAAGCTCGGTCAGGTTGGTGCTCTCTTAAGGAGTCAGAAAGACTATTGTTGCGTTTGTGTGTTTGCGTTGGGCGGACTCGCTTGCCAATGAGCGTCTTAGGTGTCGTTGCTATCGGACCAGTAGCGTGGCCCACTGCAGTCGATGGCACAGGATGTACTGCCAACATGTGGCCCATGTTTGGATTGAAGTTCTTCACGTGCTTGCCGGGAAATGAACAAGACATGATGTCCACGCTTGCCAAGCTACATGGCGACGTCGGGCTCTGATCTAGACTCGCAGGATCGCTCATCTGGTTCTCTGGTGTTCCAGGACGATTATCCAGGACAACAAAGTCCCCAACGGCAATCGGTTTCGCAACCTCGCTACGAAAAGTGCCGAGCTGTTGTTGTGGAGAAGAGCCTTGAGCTGCAGAGGCGTGAACATCGTGTTGGTGTTGTTGGATCGGTAACGCGTACAGTGCGCTAGTGGGATCTAAATTGGGATCGTAGTTACCGGAGACGTTCCCAGGTAGGATTGGAATTTCAGGGCCGAGAGAATCGTTGAACTCATCGCCATCCCAATATTGCGCGCAGACCCTACGCCAACACTTTTTGAGCTCGCCGAGAATCCTAAGCTGAACCCTACTAGAAAAGACGTCTTGGGAGAGCTCATTGACGAAATCGTTCAAGAGATTGCAAAATGCAACACGCAAGCTGTAGTTGACAAGAAAGTCATCAACAAAATAGTTCAATATCCAGTGTCGCATCGCAACAAAGGTACGAACGCGGACAATCATGCCAATCTCGTCATCCCAATCCAGCGCCCATCGTAGTCGGGCTACTAGCATTCGAAGCAGGTCTGACGGCTCCAGAAACGACCTGAAGGTGAGGAAGAAGTCAGAGATAAGCTCGTAATCTAGAAAACTCGGAGAAGTGATTTCAGCAACAAGCCGAGGCGGAGTTGCTGCCGTGACTGAGCCTGCAGCGGAATATCGTACAACAAGCCTGTCGTCGCAAGCGGGCTTGAAAGTCAGGTCTGTGAACATGGCAGGCTCAATGGCTACATGAGTTGACATGCACGTAGATCGCAAGGGGCGTTGGAGGCGAGGAGAAGGCAGGCCAAGAGTACCCCGTTGAGCGACTAAAGGTGTACGTGATGATGAGACAACTAAAGCCTTGGGTCGTCGCGATGATAAGCCATGCCCAGCAGAATTGGGAGCCGGGCCCGAAGAGTTGATATCTGATACGGTGCTGGGCCGTATGTCTTCAGTCGGCGCGTACGAAGAGCCCCGAAGCAATGGCGTCCCTCGCAAAGTGAAGCGTGGTGTGCCAAGCCGCCATGACGGTATATTGACATTAAGCACAGGAGTATTGGCGATTGAGTCAAGGTCATCCATTGTGCGAGGGCGCAGCTCGTCTTGATTCGGAGCAGTCGAGACGGCGACTTTGGGGACATGAGAGTCTCGTTCCCTGTTGACACTGACCTCATGCACTGTGCTGTCCGATAAGGCTCTTCCATGTCGGCGGGGCCGAGTTGAAAGGTCGACATCTGAACCAAGGTGTTGGTCACCAGGGCGTGGTGTTGCACTTGTCTTATAAGTCCATGGTGTAGTTTGGAGGATCTCCTCGTCTTCCCCTTGCTTGATGGTGTCTCCGTCATTTTGCTTTGCTGTATTATTGCTTTGGTTCCAGCTATCCACAATGGCAGTACTTGGTGGCGTTATGGGAAAAGTAAAGTTTGGCTGCGGATACCGTTGGTGAGCAGGCCGAGCGCTAGGCCTAACAGACAGTCAGCAAAAGCCATCACTCAACGGTTATAACGGCAAATTCGGCCAAAAAAAAAAATGACTAAGCCCATCTTTTGTCTTTCATCAACGCTCTCTCAGGTGGTAACATCCACACCAAGAATGTCTCAAAAGCGCCATACCTTAAATAAATCCTCCCATTGTTCCCCACATTTGCTACCGTAAACTGACGGCCCTCACGACCAGCTGAGCTGCCATCTGGTGCAACGTCAGCATTGGCAGTGTCCGTCTCTGCTTTTCCTGGCATAGCTCGTTTCTCTTCGGGGAATCGCCGTTCCGATAATGGCACGAGTGACTTTGAAGTGGTTGGGGTTCCTCGCGCAAGAGGTTTGGGGGTCCATTTAGTTGTCGCAGGCTTTGCGGTAGATGGCGGGGCCGTTGGAGGAAAAGATTTGAAGGACAGAGGTGAGAAATTTCGTGGGGTTTCGTCCTTTGGTGACGTCGGTCTTCGCGTTCGTTGTGCTTTCATCCTGCGTGATGTTGACAGGCCGGGTAAGGACGGCCGCGTTACGGCCAGAGGATCAGAGGAGTCCATCAGCATACGCCTGTCACATAAAAGTGTTTGAAACCGTGTTGCCCGGAACGGTCGTCACTGTTTTGTGGAAAAGAAGCTCGTTTTAGTAAACGGGAGGTGACGTGAGGTGACGTTAGCCCTAATCAGAGGTTGACGTACCTCTCTGCCCGCGGCGCCATAAAGCAACCGTTGTACAGACTTAGCACGGTGTCATGGGTGGTCGATGGGCTTGAGCGACAATTTGAAGGAGATTCGAAAAGTGAAGATGATGACAAAGGCCCGGGCTCGTCTAACCGCACGGACTGGAGAAGAAAGCAAAGGGCAGGACTGCATGCACTATGGCAGCGGCAGCGGCATAAGGACATCAACCCAGCAGTTGTCTTTTTGGGATGGTCGCGAGAGCTTGATAGGGAAGTTGGGTGGGCACGGAGATTGGGGGGCTGCAGGTGTGCCATAGTTAACGGTGCACAACTTTATCCGTAGGCCCGTTCGCTATTGGCCTGGTCCAGTCCACAGTCAACCCAGTCTCAGCTGAGGCAGTGGTGGCACCTGGGAGACTTTTTAAACGAGACTTTATAGCCCATAGCAGGACAATGACCAGGTCTCAATGAAAATGTCACCCGACTGGATAAGCAGTATGCATGTGCAGGGCGCAGGGCAGGCAGTCAGCGCTGTCCCGCGCGCGGCCAAGTTGGGTATCGATCTGGACTGCCGCATGTACCATGACCATGCACCACCCACCAGGCCGGCAGGGTCAGTCCGCGGTGTGCATGCACCAAGCAAGCATCATGGTCACCAGCCAGATTGTTTGAACCAAGGACCAAGATGAGTATTCCGTAGTGACCCTAAAGCCCAGAACCCAAGGACTAAAGACTCCGTAGTACGGAATACCGAGCTGTCGACTCGGTATCGACAGGGACTATTACCGCCACCAATAAGAAAAAACAAGATCTTCTGAAGGTACCTACTTCTCAGGAAGTACTAATTTATAAACGAAATACCAGCAAGCATCTACCCAGACATATAATGAAGAGGTATATCACGAGTCTCCCGTCCCTGGCGGTTCTGCCCAGCCTCTCGTCGTCAATCAAAGGGCATTGCTAGTAAGGGTCTGATGGCCATAGGATTTATGACTCTTTATGAAGAATAAATCTATTGTTAGAAGCCTCTAGGTAGATAACGGGGCACAGCCTGCTAGCAATCTTGGAGCCTCTAGTTATTCCGTAGTTCCTCAGTATTTGGACAGGCCACACAGGCCACAGGCCACAGATTACTGGCCGCACATGAGAGCGACAGGGGTTCGCTGGTCTAAGACAGCAAGCCTACTTCACTTATTGGAACCGGGCGGGAGCCAGCTTACGCGGAGTATTGCTATCTTGCTATCCGGGCGAACAGGGCCACTATCCCAATCTTAGTTTAGGCACATGCAGCCACCACCCAAGATTTCGTAAGGTTTTCGCGATGCACCAGACCCTTCTCCTATAGTAATGACACGCCAAATTCACCACAAAACATAGATCTACCCCGTAAAGAACATTGCTTAAAGCTTTGATGAAAGCTCACACAAAGAATGTAGAATAACAGTCTAACTACCTGGGTAGTTAATTATACACTGTACGACAAAAGAGCAGAGATCACGCATTAAGTGGGCCCTACGGATAGCACCAGACCCTTATATTAGGTACATGTACGCAGGTCGGCACATAACTCCGTCTATTTTCGTTAATAATTTTAGTGCCTTAGCACACATGCCGTTTACAAAACCCCTATTAGTTAACGCGCACGATTCAGCCCAAGACAGGGCCAACGCGTCCATCATCAAACCACGTCCCCTCCGCGAATCACGAAATACGCCCAAAACAAAATTCACAGGCCATGCAAACTGCAATTTGAGACAAGAGCTTCGACCTCGCCTCGGCGCAAACGTTTCCTGGGATCGAGAACGACGAGGAGCCTCCAAAACATCCCCCGTGTGGAGGCTCATGGTTTTTGCAAGTTGATTGGGATGACAACCGTGTATGACTGGGTCGCGAGTAAGCGCAGTTCTCCTCCAGAAACGCGTTGAGTATTAGTTACTCTGCGGTTGAATAGATGACGAACAGCGAGGCATTGACTTTATTCCCGAGCGGTTGCAAGACTCTACGTTTATTCTACTGTCTACTGATGAGCGTTACAAGCTTCGCATTTGCTTACGTCCTACCATCCCCTACCATGCAATCAATCAGTCAATCACTTATGTTACCTATAGCTCAGATCATGCCGTCTGGACTGATCAGGCCAGCAACGCATACTCGTCAGGCCATGGCAATCAGTGCGCAACAGGGACCAGGCGAGCAGATAAAAAAAGAAAAGGCAAACATGTTTTGCTCTCCAGCCAGCCAGCCTTCTAGACAAAGGTCGCCCACAGCTCTAGACACCAGAACGAACAATCAGGCATCAATGTACCAATGATATAAACCAATGTGATCAACGCTAAAAAGGGCCACCAGTAACATGACGAACATCCATTTGTCTTGCTCGGACCTCCACACCTTCTCGGCCTGCTTGCCTGTATGCCTGCATGCAGTGCGTTTCTGAATTCGACCTGTCGCCTGCCTTAGTATGTCTAGTCTCGGGTTTCCGATGGCAGCGTAGGCGAAGCAAGGGGACTGATTGCCGTTGCAGCAGAATCCATCGTGGCATGTACTTCGTGCTCCGTACTGCCTGCCCTACTTGCATATTGTTGGACCTCTCTAACAGTGGTAGCCCACGCGGCCTTCCTACACCAATCACAGCTATTAGCGAGTACCTAAAAGTGGAGCTCATAGATTTGTAAAATCATTCAGCGGCTGTATTGTACATGTGCACTCCGTAGGGCTGCTACGTCACATTGTGACCTTTCGCCAACCACAGCGGCATTGGTCTCACTGGCACTAAGTCACTAAGTACTTCGCCGCAGTCTCCCCCACCCCCAGAAGCTTTCTAGTCCTCATTTTTTCCACATCCCTGAGAGACTTACAAAGCGTTGACATCCTGTTGGGTACCACCAAGCACCAAGCCAATAGTTTCGTTGAATCAACCTGGGAGAACTGATATCATAACGCTTCCCTCTACGATCTCTATGACTTGGGGTCTACCAAGTGTGGTAATCTATTCAGTAGCTCTAACGGGTCGGATAAGCCTAAGCTGTCCGCTGGGCTAGTTCAGGTAAGTTCCGTGTTTCCGCATCACGCTCTATGTCGATCAACGGCGGCAGTTCCGCCTGGGACTAAAGACACTTGGACATTGTGGGCTGTTGGCAGGCCACTCATTCTCCTGGTCAGCCTTTCTTTCTTTTCTGGCCATGATAAGAAGATTGGCACTGGCGCTGGGATATCAGATGTTCGCCCTGGGATCATGCATCGCACGGACTGAGGACCCCACGGTTCGTCGTGGCGTTCATCGTGCCATTTGAGGAGACCGTGCTTGTGTGTATACAAATGGGGTTTGCGGAAGCTGTCAGCCCATCACATTGTGCATGTCCTGGTATTCGTAAATTGAGGTGCCTAGAATATTGTTACATGAGCATAGTACAAGTAGGTAGCCAGAAGATTCGACACCAACTTTTGATTCTCGTGTTGTTGCCCGCGGATACGCGTTTCGCCGGATACGCGGAACGGAATTGGCCGACCAGTATTGTCCATAATCCTGGAATCCTGACTCGGGTCGTCACTGAACCAATAGCGGTAGTAAACTCAATTATAGTACATCGCAGTCAAAAGCCTGCTTGACAAGTGTGGACACGATCCAAAATGAAGCACCAAAACTTGCCGCGCCAAGTGCTCTATTCAAGTGTAATTTCAAGCACGTAAGGCCTCTATAACGCCATTTCTTGAATCTTCTCGAGAAGTAAATCAGAAAACGTCTCAAGAAGGTCAGAATTGGGTCCCCCAGCCTTGGCCTCAAAGATCAAATCTTGAATCGTCTTGATACCGATGCCAATGGAATCAGATCCCGTGCGCTGCCGCACCATGTTAATAACCTGGTTGATGTCACCGGAGTTGAATGTCCCAGATTCTTGAAGAATGGTAGCCAACTCGTGTACGCTGGATACTGCAGGTACAGCGACCTTTTTGGCAAAGTCGCCGTCTATTTCGAGCATCTTGAGGACAGATGCTTTCGACGTGGTGGCGAAGACTAGAAGTCGATGATTCTAAAGCCATTGTTAATACTATTCATGACTGAACTAGATGACGATGACAAATAATATGGGGAGAGTAGAGTTTCAGAACGTACTCGAGGGGGTTTGGACACAATCAGTGTAGTGAGTGCTTCGAGCATGACGTTAGAAAATCGGGATCCGATCGGATTCCATCCGATTAGACGCTCGAAATCGTCTAGAATGAGGATAGAAGCAGGCGACTTGTATGCATCTGCAAAGGCTTTGTGAACGTAGTCCTTTTTCGCGAAATCGTCCCGGTAGCCCACCAGATCTGCTGGCGTAACCAGTTTGACAAAGGGGAAATCAGATTGCATGGCAATGTGGGCGGCCAAAGCCGTCTTTCCTGCGCCTCTAGGTCCATGGAATAGGACTGAAGTGCTGAATTTATTGGGATCTTCCCTGATCATGCTCACAACGCGTATCATCTCTTGGATGCACGAGTTGATGTGCTGGCTGTATGGGATGATGCCTAGCTTGACGGCATCTTCGAGCTCTGCTTCAGAGACACCATATGCTGGCCGCACTTCTGTCAAGGCGTTTCTGAAATCGGCTCGGTTGACCTTCATGCTGGCAACGTCCTGCTTCACAGCTGCCATCTGGCCAACTTCTGTGTGGCGTGAAAAGGCGAATGATGCGGCAGCCTTGACGACACCGTTGATCTCGGCACCTGAGTAGTTCTTGGTCAGAGACGCAAGTTCCTCCAGGTTGACGTCAGGATCGAGAATGTTGTTCTCTCTCATTTTCGCGGTATGTATCTTGAAAATTTCGAGACGTCCAGGCTCATCGGGCAGGGAAATTTCGAGATGGACTTCTAAACGGCCTGGTCTCATGAGCGCATCGTCAATCATGTCTTTCCGGTTGGTCATTCCTATCAGCAGGATGTTGTTAAGCTGATCAACGCCATCAAGCTTGGAAAGCAGCTGGTTCACGACACTGTCACCGACGCCAGTTCCGCCACCGGCTCCCGAACCTCTCTGTTTGCAAACGGCATCCAGCTCGTCAAAGATGATGATGTGAAGACTACTTTCATCGCCTTTTTCCTTGTACTCTTTTTCGGCGTCTGCAAATAGCTTTCGGATATTCTCTTCAGATTGACCCACGTACTTGTTCAGTACTTCAGGACCATTGATAACCTTGGGTGGCCGGGCATTAAGCATTTTACCAATCTGACGAGCAATCAAGGTTTTTCCGGTGCCAGGAGGACCGTATAAAAGCATTCCCTTGACGTGAGGAATGCCCATCTTGGCCACAAGACCGGGAGGAAACACTCGTGAGGCAAAGGCTCGGCGGAAAATGGTGGAGAATTCATTGCCTAGGCCACCGATTCCCATGTCTTCAAATTTGAAATCTGGAGCGAGAATAGCGTTGGAGTTGGGCTTGCTCAGAGACGGCTTAAGCTTGAACCTGCCGTTACCATCTCGGCTGGGATCCCGGTGGAATGTCACCCGAGTCTGCTCGATAAGAATACCTCTAGAGTGACTCTCTCGACTGATCTGCTTAGCAGTATCCTCCGTTGAGGTCAAAAGGTCGAATAGGGAAACTGTCTTGACAGTAATGTACAAGGGAATGCTGCGAATCTCCATGAGCATTCTTTGTCCCGGAGCTAGGATCTGGTCTCTATATCTCTTTATGAATTCATCGGCGAGGTCATCCTCGTCGTAGGGAACGTCTGTCGTCTTCTTCTCGGGCAAGGCAAATCCGATTTCCAAATCGATCGACCCCAAGTGTACTTTATTCCCTGAAGCAAATGGGTCATAGACCTCTCCGGAAAACATGTCTGTGAAGCCAATTTGACACCACGTACGTTGGGGATCAGTCAAGCTAATGCAGCCAGGATCATATTGATGAAATGATTGCACAGTAACAACGTAATCTCGTTCTGGACGTTCACATCGCAGGAGAACGTAGAACGGAGCAGAACCCTCGTTCGGACGCTTCGGGTTCCGGAGGTCTCGAGGGAAGTCTTCTTGCGAAACAGCGCAGCTGGAAGTTGACAATAATTGTTAGAACCGAGAGAGGAGGAGGCTTGGCAAAACACCAAAGGCTTACATGTTGTCGAAGACCAGCTTTGTTCGCAACCCTTCGTCTGAAATCTTCTTGACCTTTAAAGGGACTCTTCGTCCAGCTCCTGGGACAGAGGAAGCCTTCTCTTGGTATCGCGGCATGCCAGGTGAAGGAGAACCAGGGCCTTGGTCCATTCGATAGTTATACCCTTGGGGACTTCCATAACCCGCGTCGCCACCATATGGGCCTCCTGGCGGCAGCGGTCTGCCCTGACCAGGAGGCAATCCGCCGCCAAGTGGCATCCTGCCAGCACCACCGGGGGGAGGGGCTCTAGACATTATAGTAAAATCGACGTTTGAGGTGTTATGGGTTCAATCAAAAGGAGATGGTAGGATTAATATGTTGAGATAAGTTGAATTCGAGGGATATAGTCTAGTGAGACTAGCACGAAAGGCAAGTTAGTCGTAGTCTTGGCCATGTGTGCCTGGATGTGGAAGCAAGCACAACACAGTTGGAACAGAGGGGAAATGCTCAATGAGGGCTAGCGCATTATGTCACACCTAGCTCCTGTATAGCGCCCCACCCCCGCGGTCAAGCTGCCGTCTATGTTAATAAGGAGTCATATTTCAAGCGTCGCGATTTTCGTTTCAAGCTAACTTTCCAGCTTTCTAAAGGCTGCCACAAGTAGCCAGCATTTTCCGCTACAGCTTGGAGTCCCTCATTCATTTCCCCAGGCGCTTTTACTCGAACCCATATAACGTCTCAGATCAAAGATAGACAATAATGCCTCTGTAAGAACCTAATACCAACCTCATCCCAAACGTAATGATGTATTAACCGGAAAACAATACAGACATCTGCTTGGGAAAAAGTCATGGAATGTCTACAATGCCGACAATATTGCGCGTGTTCGCCGCGATGAGGCCTTAGCCAAGGCGGCAGAGGAAGCCGAAGAGCAGCGCATGCAAGAAATCGATTCCCAACGCCGTTTAGCAATTCTGCGAGGCGAGGCTCCTCCTCCAGTAGTAGCAGAGCAAAGTGATCAACCGGAAAAGCCCAAGATAGACATAGGACGACCGAAAAGCAAGCGCAAGCGCAAGCGAGAAGGCGAGGACGACACCGACTTTGAGCTC
This sequence comes from Atkinsonella hypoxylon, assembly GCA_000729835.1. Lineage (NCBI taxonomy): Eukaryota > Fungi > Ascomycota > Sordariomycetes > Hypocreales > Clavicipitaceae > Atkinsonella > Atkinsonella hypoxylon. The sequence goes on along the minus strand of JFHB01000072.1, from coordinate 39,397 downwards.
CGCTTGGCAAAGGAACGAGCCGAGTCTGCAATTACTTCCCTCGAGGTATCACATAAATCGAGCAGCTCCGCACCTATAGTCGATCATCGAGGACATTTTGACTTATTCGGCGACGAGAAGAGCAGAGCGCATGCGGAGAAGAACGAGGAAGCTGAAAGAGAGGCGCGGCAGAAGAAAAGAGAGTTTGAAGACCAGTATACGATGCGCTTGTCCCAAGCAGCTGGGAAAGACGGCATTAAACAACCTTGGTACGCTCAACGCGACGCGGACCATAGGGACGAACTATTGAAAGATGTTTGGGGCAAAGATGACCCGAGGCGTAATCAACGAGACAAGGACCGAATGGTCGCCAATGATCCACTGGCCATGATGAAGAAAGGTGCATCTCGGGTGCGAGAACTGAAACAAGAGAGGAAAAGGGTCCAGGAAGAACGAGATGTGGATCTCCGTCAGCTGCGGAAGGAGGATCGACGAAGAGAAAGGCACAGGAGAAAAGATGATCGAGAGTCGAGGCATCACAGCGCGTCACTTGACTTCCGTCAAACGTACTCACAGTCAAGAGGGTCTTTTGGTGATGGGCACGATAGGAATCGTCGTCGCGATAGTGAGAGAAGACATGAGCACCGTCACCACGCGGAGAGGTGTCGTTCGCGCTCTCGATCGCGAGATCATGAGCATCGTCGCGGTCGTGAACATGCCTGAAGAATAAATAGATGACTGAAGATACCCACATGATTAACATTATAATAGCTGAGCTCAAATATTTCCACGCAACTGTCAACAATACATGGTTCTCAACCTCTCCATCCACTTTTCCGCTCCATCCCACCCCTTGTCAATTCTCCGTCCATGGGAGTTTGATTTCAACAGCCTTCATATCCTTAGCCGCCACCTCAGCGACCTCCTTCGCCTCCAGCTTTCTCAACGCCTCATCGATCCTCTTATATGTTGTCTCACTCAACCCCCCGGCGCAATCACTGTAGACGTCAATCCCTTCCTTGGTAAACAGAGTCGGCGCAAACCACGTTACAGCCCATCTCTCCGTCTTCCCATCAGCAGTAGTGCTTTCTCCCCAGCCCAGCAACTCCCAGTGACTTGACACGAAAAATAAATAACCTTTTCCTCTCCAATCCCAGCCTCCTCCCGACGCTTGTGTATCCACACCTGCCACAGACTTCAAGACGCCGCTCTTGTTCGAAGGTTCGTATTCCACCAGGTCATCTATGCGGGCCTTTCCATCGCCCTTGAGCGGGAGCGGTTTATAAGTGATGCGGACGTTGCGTGCGGATCGCCACATGCTGAGCGTCGAATGCGTGACGGTCCACGTGCGGGTGAGCCATTCTGTAGAAGGTGGAGGGGCAGCGGTGGTCGCTTGTGGAATTCTGGATGCATATTTCGACGGCGTGTTGAGATTGATTGGCGTTTGGTCTGTCATATTGAGCTTGTAGCTAAACAGCTCGGGGAATCTTTGCCTTCAGCCTTGAGATGTGCGAATGACGCCCAAGGATGACGTCGGGAACGGCAATTTCAGAACAATGGAGCACGCCCAAAAACGCAGCCCACACCCCGAAAGCAGAGATATCTGTATGGAATTCACGGAAATATTCTTACATCAATTGACGCGAGGCTCGGTTATTTGGCGCGCCATATGGAAGTGAACAGCTAAGGAAACAGATTCATGTTAATCTCTTCCAAAACGCTACAGTCAGAAAAAGAATGATCGGCGAATAAGAACCTTTCATCTTCTCAAAGTGATCAAACCGCTTATCTCAGAAAAGCACCTTGATGCAATGATTGACCATCTGCCTTCCGTCTGACAGCCAGCCCACACCTTAATCGACCAATGAGCCACCACTCAACCCCCCGAAAATTCACTTTTTGCGCCTCCAAACATCTCCTCCTTCATCCCACCACCACGACAACAGGTGAAACCCACGTCACAACACCACCTTTCCATCTTGCCCTCCAGACAACTCCACACTTGCGGTGAAGGATACACTCAGAAGAACGAAAAGAGTCTCGACTATCCATCCCATATAAACTTTTACCGAATTAAAGTGTTACCTCATTCAGAGCAACACATTCACTCACATCTCCCAGCTTGGAAAGCGGTAAAAAGAACGAAGAAAAGGCCAAATTACATTGTGTCATGGCTCCAGACGCAACCGCAGACGCAGACGCTGCAGCTGTGGCCCAAGCAATGGGGTTTTCATCCTTCGGCGCCCAAGATCGCCCTCAAAAGAAGCGGAGATACCACGCCGCACCAGACAGCATCGCTTCTACACCATCTCTTCCTCCGCACGGATCTAGACGTCGAGCAGCGGCAGGATCCAATTCAATTCCGCTAGGAACGCCCGCTATGAAACCATCAGCCAATGCAGATGAGATTGATTTGGGGGACAACGAAGCTCATGATGATGCCACCACCTCACAAACACTCTCGGGTGGGAGCCTCCAGCAAAAGCCCGTGCTTCCCGCAGGTCTACCAGCTCGTCCAGCCCCAGGAAGAGATTTCGTCGGTACGTCATCTGAGAATCACACTCGGAGTCAATTTTCTACTCTGGCGCAGAAGCAGCACAATGAGCTCTGGTACAAAGGCTATTATGATAGCACATCAAATGAGAATCCATGGGAGTGCCTTGAGAAAGCGATGGGCCTGGAAACGAGGGGAATTTGGATTGCCGGGTCGTCTAGGACACGCGTGACCTGAACTGTTTCCGGGCCAAACAGTGGCTTTTTGTTTCTGGACATTCGACAGCTACCGGCTGGGTTACCTAATCATCGCCACCTCCTTTACTGTACCAGAGTCAATATCACTACTGTCGAGAGCTGCCGCAAAGGTCAATGAGTGTCACATTTTAGTTGTGGCAATATATGACCATCACGTGACCGTTCTGGACTACACAGCACTGGCCCAGTTGCAAGGGACGACCTACCATGGTACCCCACGAGTTGCAAGGGACTTTCGGAAGGACTGTATACACCATATGTGTACATGAATGAGACTTCCAGGATTACCGAGGGAGCTTAGCTACGGGTGAGCACAGACATGGACTGATCTTTGTGACCACTGGACGCCTATCAGGTTCATACCGAACAGAGTGACATGACGAGAGAATTTACTATCGACACGCTCATAAAGACACCCAATACCCGTACTTACAACAATATGGACCCTCATTTCCGTGTGCGATCCTCTTCCAGAACATCAGTATGTCCGCCAAAAGAGGAAAGGCTTATGCCTTCAAGGTTTGTGTACACCCCCTGTTCGTCCCAGTATCTTAGTGACGGCATGCTCCTCCTTGCCTAGGGGCGTCTTTCGCAACGCTATCTTCATTGATTAGGCTCGCCTTCGCACACCGGCTGATCCTGCTGGTACCGTCCTGTCGGTAGTAGCTACAGGCCCCCACTTGCTGTCCTGGCCAGGCACCAACAAGTTGATCCCGGCTCCCGCAGACGGAACAGATCGAGGCGTATCTCATTCCCAAGCCCTCCCAGGACTTGTCCAATCATAAGTCATTAATCTTGAAATAGCCACAAGCAACCCCCACACTCGCCGTCTCGCTATGTGGAGAGATTACAAAGGTAAGCGCCTAATTGCCGCCTAGTTGCAGGAACTCTCAAGTAAAAGCAGCGATAGATCGGGAGTTACTCCCGATATGCGAGATTGCCGCGCCGTACTGGCCGTGCGCGTCCCAATTTTGACCGCCGTGCCTTGATTGAGCGCTCAGAAACCAGCTCCCTCTAAGAGACCACAACCGTGAGTTTCGTCAAATTTCAACCAGTCACCAGACCACCTGTTTTTTAAATAATCATTTTTCATGTATCCCGTTCAAATAAAATGCGTGATATCGTAGCCAAAAAACCACCGTCTTTAACCGCTTACATAAATTCAGATAAAAGTGAACAACGGGCTTGAATCGTTAAGAGCAGCTTAATACTCAGGAGAAGGGTACCTCTCGCGAGCCTTGCGGTACTCCTTGGGGTGTTTGCGGGAAGCTTTGGCTTGCAGCGCCCTAAAAGCAAAAAAGTTAGCTTGGGAAGCAGCATGACTATCTGCGATGAAACCAGAAATAATATAAGATGTTTCCATTCCGGTGCGTAATTGCACAGAATTGCGGGTACGTCATGGCGTCCTTTTAGACGGAGGCCCAGAAGAAGTTGATATATACAAGGCTGAAGTGGTGGAAAGACTCACGAGACTTGCTTCTGTGTCCACTCCAAATCTCCCCTCACCTCGCGCGCATCTCGCATTCCATCTTGAAATCGCTCTCTCGTTTTGGCAAGGCGAGCTTGGGCCTGCTTCTGCAACTCCACGAGCTCACGATGCTTTGCGTTAAGTTTACCTGAACTGTGATACGCGGTCCGTTAGCTATGTTCTCTCAACCGGATCCTTTTCTGTCGCCCTTTGCCATCCCTTTATCTTTTCTTAATTCTGGTATGTGGTTTTCGCCAACATAATCGGCCAGAACCCGCATCTATCAGCTGCAAGCGAAGCAATCAATTGACCACCGACCAAATGCAGTGACCACAGAATCGCTCATACAACGTGACGCTGTTTTCCTCCAATGAAAGAGGAGTAGCATAAGAGACCTGCTCGTCAAAAAAACAACACCAAACTTACGTTTGCGCCTGGACCGCCATGCTGCGGTCCAAAGGGATGGGATTGAACGAGTTAGAGAAGCGCTCCTGCATGTATTCCTGAAAATCGATGCCGCTTGCAGAGTGAGCACTGTCATAGTCCTGGGAACTGCCGATGTAGCTTGCCGAAGTGCCAGTCAGTCCGCTGTTGCTGTAGGACGGGACGCCAGACGCTGAGCTGACGGAATCGTCACATTCCGGGGGCGATATCGAATAGTGATTGTGCGTGGGAAACTGGCTGCCTTTGCCCGAGACGGCCATTGGCATGGCGTACGACACATTTTGGAATGGTCCAGACATGATTTGGGGATTGGTTCGCGATGGGAGATTTGGACTTTGTGGTTTTTTTTTTTTTGGGAGTATAAAGTGTGGCAACACACGTGAGAAATATACAAGACTATAAGTGTGTCTTCCTGCTTAGACTGTTTGGAATGATTGGTGGTGTTGAGCCAATATGAAAGTCTTATCTTGTTGAATCAACTTAGGACTTCATGTGACGCTTGGTCTTGTAAAAGGTTGTGCAACAGTATAACACGCGGTGGGGACGTGGTATGACTCGGGTGAGGAAGATTGTCCCTCGTACAGAATCTCACTGATCGAGTAGATCTCTGGAGAAGAAAAAAATAAAGCAGGAAGAAGAAATGTTGGAACCGTTTTGAAGACAACAGCCCCTTTTATAGTTTTTTCGAGGACAGGGTCCCTGGTCATTATGCTGTAAGTGAAGCAGACATCACGACATTCATCTAATCGTGCTGTCTATTCTTATATCCCGCTTGATGCGATATCGAGTAACTACAAATCAACGACATTGGAGCTAGAGGATGATGGCGGCTTGCATGAGGTGGATCATCGGCATATCATGGAGGCATTGGCGGTGGAGCGAACATGTCCATGGCCAAGTATATAATAGGCTTTGCCATTGTGGGAGATAAAGAGACCAAACATCGTACCAAGGAGAACAACCTGGCAAGTATAGAATGAGAATGGATCATCCCAAGGGGAGGGTGTGAGCAAGGAACAGCATTGGCCAACGAAGAAGATAAAGTGTGCGCTTGTGGTGTAAGTTACGTAGAGCCTCGAGGGGCGTGCAACCTTGCCTCACTTGAGAAGGCGAACTTCAGTAGCAGGTTGCATGTGCCGACGGACAGAATAGCCAATGATTGACAGGGATCAGTGGCAAGAAGGAGACAGTGTATCGAGAAAAAAATCCGACCAAGGTAAATAGAAAGGGACAGAAAGTGCTCCGTGGACACTTGACTAGACGGGCAGCAGATGTCGTTGGAAGCATGGACGAAAGAAATGCCAGCGCCATTGAGAACCCGGCCCACCAAAGCCACCAATTAGAGATATGACGAGATCTTTTTTTTTTTTTTTTAAAAAAAAAGGGAAGGGGACTTTGCATATCCAGGCCCGACGGAAAAGGTGGCTGCGCTAGCATTTGGGCTCCTTTAACAACATATTGCAGGAAAGAACCCTGACGGGAAAATAGGTAGAGGAGCAGAGGGGAAAGATACACCGCAAGTCGGATGGCAAAACGGACCTGAGGCGATAGTGCTTCGAAGTGGCGTGGGAAGCCGCTGCTTGGATCTTGGTGGCTAGCCTGACTTTGAGTAAAAAAAGCAGGGTCAATTCCAGGCCACGGAGGGGATTTTGTGTAAGTTAATTTAAAATACATGGTGAAGGTGCCCCATAACTCTGAGTACCTAGTCGATAAGAATCAGACAACAACTCGTAAGCCAATATCGAGAAAGGCAGGACTGGGCAGGTGGCCGGACGTAGCTGGAGTCGACGTCGAAAATGGCGTATTTCATGACTGATTGATTGACGCTGAGCTGCATCGGCATCGGCATCGGCGTCGGCGTCGCCAGCACGTCGCACCAACCCACAGCAGGACGCCTGGAACACCTGGAACCAGCTGGCACAAGCGCGGCCAGACGAGTCCTGCGTAAAAGCAGCACTGGATTCTGGGCGGATACTGCTCCCGTTGACCAGTCTTGCCTGGTCGGAGACCCGAGAATTGCCTGGCTGTAAGTAGGCCTTCGAGGAATGGTCGATGGATGAATGAAAAGTGGCCACACAGATGTGCATCCACGGGTAGCCGACTGACTGGGCAGAGCCACATCCGGATGAATCCGCCTAGCTGTGGGTGACTGATGATGCGTTGTCAAGATAACAACCACATAATGCCCCGAAAGACGGTTGCGCCTACGCAGCGCCTATGTATGTGCGACCATGACGACCATGACGACCACAACGATCCGCTGCAGCTGGATGAAGGCCCCGAGTATGGAAGTGGGGCGTCACGGGTCCAGCGACTTGCCTCGAGTGTTGAGTACCTAGGCGCACAATGATATTCTTCGTTTAGGTACCTAGGTAGGTAACATGGAAAGATGGAGGAGTATGACTATGATAAGAATACCTCAAGGTTGCCGCAGAATCGTCTGGCCTGAGACGGTTTATCTAATGCTGATGCTCTCAAGTAATCTATTTGCTCACACCTCCTTCCTTATGCAACACAAAAAAAAACCATGGAAGGAATAGCCATGAAGCGCCACTGGTTCCTTCCCGTCCTTCGCTCCAGCCGTGTCCAACTTCGAGACTGACTGCTCGCAACTGACCTCTTTGTTTTGTCGAAATCTTATTCAACAACCAACGTCTACCAAATAGGCATTTCATGTGATTGCTGATGCGCCGAGATGCAGAATATACCTTCTCGGCCTCTTGGGACATGTGCGCACTCCAGACATCAACTACCAGTTAGCTCATCGGGCCTGTCTGGCGCCATATCGCAAGAGCCCTTCGATCTACGTCTGCCACTGTCGTGCTCCATTCTTCGAATATCTCGCTCTTACTGGTTTGAAATCGATGATCCCGGATAAGTGTAGGAGCAGACGCTGAGCTAATGATGCGACTTCTTACATGGCTGATTGGCTGACCTGATTTCAAGGTCAAAGGCGTGTCCGACTTGCCTCTTGTTTGTGTTCTGCCCCGCTCGCACCATGTGCAGAACAAGAACCACAATGGGAACGATGGAGAAACACCTCCTCCCTTCCATGAATACATGTGTCTAACGAGACTTTCTACTTTGGAAAACAGCACTACCTAAGGACGATGTTGATTGATTCAAGGAAAACATACCAAGATCAGATACGTGGAGATGCTTGATAAAAAATACAAGATTGGTAATGGGTTTTGGGCCTACTCCACGGCTGTACCTAAAGCTAAGAAAACACATGGTAGGGATTGATGGAGGGGCGTGTAAGTGACTTAGAGACCAGACACCACATGCTCTGGCTGCCCAACTAATCCACTCACTATGCATATCGCCGCGCCGCCTCAGTCGCTGGAGGCTTCACCACAAAGGAACACTATATTCAAAAAGTTCATTAGGTTGCGCATCGCCAAAAACAGGCCACTTGCTGAAATAATGCATGCTGACTCTTGCTTTGCTATTTTTCTGCTGTTCAGACCAACCTTATACACCAGGGATGTACAACACCAGAGTTTACAGGTCAGCGGTTTCAAATTCGAGACTTGGTTCTGTATTCAGATAGCGAAACCCAGTAATGCATGATTCAACAACGTTCTGAGAAGGCCGGACCCATGAAATGCAAGCAATTCATGTGGCCCGAGAGTTTCTCCAAGCACTCACTATAGCTTTGGTCTTCACAGTGTTACCAAGCACCGAGTCCCAAAGCTCAGTACGCCACGCCAAGGGCGAGGTGTTCAGAACAGGGATTCAACACAGCATGTATGTGATCATGTTGGGGGCGGTAGCCCGTAAGACAACGCAGCGTGCTTTTGGAGTCGGATCTCACCACAAAAAGGTGGGCAGACAGACACGCTTTTCACCTTCGTCTCTGCATCGAGGACAACTCATACATGGAGGGAAGAACTTTTGGACGAGGTTGGTGATGGGGCAAATTCTAATAGGACAATCGCAATTGTCTGGGAGGAGGCAAATACAAAGGGCATCTTTACGTGGTCTGTCCGGACATGGAACTTGCACGAAGCAAATCAAGTATTAGCGTGAGTTGACTTTGACCTTGTCATACCATGTCAGGATATATTTCTAGGTGACATTTGCCAATACTGTCTCGACGCAACGGCGTGTACATCTTGGTGGCCGTACTTATGACGCTAGCTTACCGCTACTTGACATAACCTCGGCCAACCACAGCATGCTTTTGGCATGCAGTTCCATAAATCGTCTCCACGCAAGACCGAACGGAAGCGGTATTTTCTAGACACCTAGGTAGATACCCGGTTCCGGTTCCTACTGTTTGGAGTATCTGTATTTCTCAGCAGAAGAGGTGGCAAACCGTGGGTTGCTTGTCCCGAGAGCCCATAAGGTCACCCAACTGTATCGAACCCCAATACTGATAATGTGAGGCATGAATAGGGATAATGTATATCTATATACACCTATCAGTCGTTGTGCATGCTTGCAGTTTCAGGTTTTGGTAAGACGGCAACCTGCACGCCATTTCTGCAGTCAGCAATGCATTGAATCTTTCGTCTCAATATACCTTCAGAGACTGTTCCGGTGATATTGAAAGTACAGAGCCCGTCAATGGCGACTTCTGACGACAGATTGTGGAAACTCCAACACTTGTCTTTGTGGGTCATGGGTATACTTTGTAATTATCGGGTACTCCGTAATTGTAGCAGTATTTAATGCGACATGAGCAAGAAAGGTCCGAGACCCATTCTAGGTGTTTACCACCCCCCCCCCCCCTCCTCACTCATTGTCGACAGGTTCTGAGAGTCCATGTCCTTTTGGCCAGACAAAATTGGTCACCCCGTTGCCAACAATTAGCTGTAAAGAATTTTCTGAATACCTGCCTGCTACATACCCATGCTCTCCGAGAGAACATGAGATACAATTCAAGTAAAAGTGGAGAGGTGATATCGATACCGAATAGCATATACGGAGAAGCTGGAGAATTTTTCGTTCGACAAAGATGAGGATTAACCGAAGAGTTTGAGAAAGCCCCAAATGCCGACACCGCTAAGAATAGGGATGGTCAAATTGTCGTCCCAGCCAAAGACGTCAACAACTTCACTAGCCGAGGCAGCGAAGCCATTCCAAAGACTGAAAACGGTAAGAGCCAATGTTCCTGACATGGTGGCACTACTTTGAGACACACCCAGGGTACTTGTTACGGCAGATGGCAATGATAGAGTGCCCTTGAACATGAAGTCCTCATCACCAGGCATTGGGCCAACCGTGGGGACGAGCCATCCGTACCAGAAAAATGATGTTGCAACGCCAACCAGGAAAGCTGCGAGCGAACCAGCCAAGGATTTGCCACGGCGAAGTCGCGGTGTATATCTTCCCCAGAGGCGACCGAAGGTGCTGGCGGCTGTGTCGCACCAACTAAGAAGAAGAACGCTCACGACACCAACGTCTTTGGGGAAGAAATACAAAACAGCCCAGGCCCCAAGAAGATAGAAAATGGTGCCGTTATATCCGTTGTACTCGCTTTCACGCATCAATGCGCCGAGAAGACGGACGTACAGCCTGTTCACCGCGGCATATCGATGTCGCAGGAAGTCGGTTGTTGCGATGGGTATTAGGCCGGCCATGAGATACGGCGGCACGGATTCCGTCCGCGTGCCTGTCGCGTAAAGCCATACCACGAAAAACCCAATGGACACATGCAGAACCTTGCGCGGGACCTCGTGCTTGTGAACAAAGGTGCGCCAATGTCGATGGATGGGAATGAGGCCGAGGGGGCTGGGACTTCTACTGAAATCGCGCCATGACCAGCCTGAAGGCTGTGGAGGAGCAAGGTGGCCGTTTTGCGTAACTAGATTGTCGTTCGTGCTCATCTGGTTGGTATTGAGTTGTTTCAATGCCGCCGATTTTGTCGCCGGGTTGGAGTTGCTAGGTGTCATGCGAGCTAGCTTTTTTGAACCGATTGGCGACCTACTCCTTGTACGCGACCTTCGCAGACCCGGACCTTCGTCATCAACATCTTCTTCGAGCGGTTCTTCTTTTGGAGACTTCTGCGAGGAAGTCATTCTCTTCCTCGCCGCGGATCGCGTTGTAGGTGCAGTATAATCTGCCTCACGCTCAGATGGTGCTGGGCTCGGAGATATGACCCGGGGCGTCTCGGGGACGGCGGACGATTTGCGGCGTAGGGGCATGATGAGCGATACAGGAGGGAGTGCAGAGCAGTGAAGCGTACCGACGCAAGGGCGACAAAGCGAGGCGAACGAGGACGGCCAAAGAGGCAGATCGTCAATCGAAGCGGTGGTCGACGACGACAACGAGGTTGCGGAGGAGCGGAGAGGAGAATCGAAGTGTTTATCCCGGCGCGAGCGACGCGCCGTAGTTTGCGTATCTTTGCTGGCGTCGAAGGCGAAGAAGGGTCTATATAGGGTCGGGTATCTGTGTAGAAAGGCCACCGACTCTGTCGAATCCAGGATGGCGATGTTCAACAACACAGCAGAGGCGATAGCCCCCACTGCATGACGCAATAAACGAAGAGAACTCCAAGGTAGGGCGACGGCTAGGGCAGCACGTTGCGCGCATGAAGACTGCTGGAAACCAGGGGGAGAGAAGGGAGAGGAGGAGGAGGAAGAGGAGGGGGAGCTGACAGAAACTTTATAAAGAGAAGGTTGTCGTGAGATTACGCGGTGTATAGGCCGCACACTTTTTTTTTAATTTTTTTTTTCCTTTTTTTTTGGTTTCAGCTGGGAAAGAGGCGGACGAAGAGGCAGGCTTCTGGGCGAAGATTGCCTGCCCGTGCCCTAGGCTGTGCCCTGCTCTTATTTGAGGTTAACGATGAATAATGGGGCGGTCCCTGCCTGCTCACCCACGTTTTTGATTCGACACCTAACTGGTTATTGCCCCGCCGCTGGCTCACTGTGTCTGGTGGAGGTCAATCTTACCGAGCACCTTTTCAGGGAGGCCGCAGCGTCTACTGGAGAATAGCGTCAAGTGGTCTAACTCAAGGTCTCTAATCGCGATGTGAATATACTACGTAGTTTGCTCATGCTCATTGGCCGTAACTAAACGTCATCTGGCAAGTCTTATTAATCTACTGAGCGGTTCACCACGACAGGCTCTCCGAACGACCGACCATTGACAGAGAAGGGGAGCGGGGGAGTTCCACAGATTGATTGTTCCGCATGTTCCATCCCACGTCACGTGGTGATAAGATCAGATCTTTGGCGACAGCGCCAACTTTTTTGTTCCGCGACGCCTTCTCAAAGCGTTCGTCTTGTCCAGAATTGCACAAGCACATACACACAATGGCGCCTGAAAAGGCTGCCTCGAAGAGGAATTCCAGGTCCTGGGATGCTCTCACTCCCCCACTGGCGCAATGGATCTTGGACGCCGTTCAAGCGATGGGCTTTCCGCAAATGACGCCTGTCCAAGCCGCCACTCTGCCGCATTTCATGGGTAATAAAGATGTGGTCGTCGAGGTAAGATTGGCATTGCCATTGCACTTGCACAACCAAAGCCACAGCCGCAATCGTTGTACTATCACTTACCTATTGATCTTTTCTCTTTCTTACAGAACGGCCACGAGACAATTAATACTAATATTCCCTTCCTTTGCAGGCCGTCACTGGCAGTGGTAAAACGATGGCCTTTTTACTACCGATAGTCCAAAGAATACTGCGCCTCGAGGAACCCACCAAGAAACACCACGTCGCCGCCATCATCGTCTCACCTACGAGGGAACTTGCTGCACAAATACACGCCGTGCTCTTGTCATTGATAGAATTCCATGCCCCGTCCGCCGAAATCCTACCATACCTCAAGGATGACGAGAAAAGACCTTCTACAACGGCGCCGGTCATTGTGCCGCAGCTGCTTGTCGGCGGCACAACCACTACGGCACATGACCTCAGCTTCTTCATGCGTCATAGCCCGAATGTTTTGATATCATCTCCCGGAAGGCTAGTAGAACTGTTGTCGTCACCGCACGTTCATTGTCCGCAGTCCTCATTTGAAATGCTTGTGCTAGACGAAGCAGACAGGCTGTTGGATTTGGGGTTCAAGCAGGATTTACAAGGTATTATTTCACAATTACCGAAGCAGAGGCGTACCGGTCTGTTCAGCGCTAGCGTGAGCGAGGCCGTGAGCGAGATTATCCGCGTGGGACTACGGAATCCAGTCAAGATCGAGGTTCGAGTCAAGATGAAGGATGGCGGTATATTGGAAGACCGAAAAACGCCGGCCAGTTTAAAAATGACCTACTTGGTCAAGCCGGCAACACAGAAACTGCCGGCACTGGCTCAATTGCTCGAAAAGCTACCCATCACACCTCAGCGAACGATTGTTTTTTTATCAACTTGTGCGTCAGTGGATTACTTCCAGCATGTGCTCCCGGGAATGCTGCCTGCTGGTTTTTCCTTCGTTCCACTTCATGGCAAGCATCCTGCGAAAGTACGAGAAAAGAACTTTGCCAAATTCTTGAGCTCAGTATCGCCCACCGTACTCGTTACGACAGATTTGGCCGCTCGCGGCCTTGACATCCCACAAGTCGACGTGGTAGTGCAAATAGATGCACCATCAGATGCAAAGGTCTTCATCCATCGCAGTGGCAGAGCCGGCCGCGCTGGCAGAAAAGGCCTGGCCGTGGTGATGCTTCACCCGGGGCGGGAGGAGGACTATGTGCGGTTCCTGGAAATCCGCAAAACGCCCATTTCGCTATTAGAGCGGCCGCAAATCACGATATCTGAGGAGGCTGCTGCCGCTGCGACGGAAAAGATACGAAAGCTAGCCAAGACCGATCGAGCAATTTACGACAAGGCGCAAAAGGCATTCGTTAGTTGGGTTCGAAGCTACAGTGCTCACCAAGCAACGGCTATATTTCGTGTCGCCGAACTCGACTGGGCGGATCTGGCTAACGCATGGGGCCTGCTTCGCATGCCGCGCATGCCGGAACTCAAGAATTGGAAGGGCGACAAGACGCTCGGCATCGAGATGGACTGGGACACATTTGCATACAAGGACAAGGCACGAGAAAAGGCCAGGTTGGAGGCCATCGAGGCGGAGCGGAATGGGGAAGTAGAGGGGAAGAGGAAGGCTGACAGGACGCGCAAGAGGAAGAATGAGCCGTGGAGCAACAAGCACGGGCAGGAGGAGCAACGCTTGGAGAGGCGCGAGAAGAGGCACAAGAAGAGAGAGGCGGAGAGGAATTCCAACATGACGGAGGAGCAGAAGCTGGAGAAGATGAAGCTGGATGAGCTGATTCGGCAGGTACGGGAGCAGAATCTGGGTAAAGGGGCTGCGGCCCAGGATGATGAGTTCCATGGCTTCGATGACTAGTGATTGATGATAGTATACCCTCCTAAGTCGTGGTTTCTATTGACAGTGTCTGTAGTTATCGTCGCCGCCCAGCATCTTCCATTGTGTTTCCCGGTCTTGGCACAACATGAAGGCAGTCTGATTATGCAGACACCGTATTCCCTTGAAGCTAACGGGAACTACCCATGTTAAGCCACGCAGGCATTCTCTCAGGTACATGGTATATTCGAAGGGAAACCCCACCGTGTCAAGTCGTCCAGAACCCTGCCGACGGAGAACCTCGCGGATACGGGAAAGCAACAAGGCAAAGCTCTCTACTGCCCATCTCACACACCGAGGAACCTGTTGCTAGCCCCCCAGCAAAATGCTAAACCGGTAGCAGTATTATACGAAATAAACCTTCATCTATTAAACCAGGTCAAATGCCAGGATAATTAATTCTGAAGTAGAATTAAAGGTAGAAAAATATTTTAAACTGGAAGGGATTCTAACAAAAGGGGTTAAAGCCAAACCAAAGGTTTATACCTCTATTCTTTGGAAAACTTAAAGGGTACGTACATCTTAAATGTAATAAATTAGAGCTGTTACAGACCGGACGTGATCTCGTAGCGGGTGAATCAACAGTTGATTTAGCTGTTGGATTAAAACTATAATAATTAAGAGCTGTGATAATATAGTTGTCAGTACCGGGATTTATAGCTTGGACGTTAGTTACAGCGAAATTCACTGTTTAATGCGTTAAACAGGTTAAATTGTCTGTCTGGTGCGAGGTTTCCGAGAGCCAATATAAGTGGAGCGTGGCACGAGTAGCCGGCAGCCCATGGGTGCAAGAAGGAAACGGCACTTCTGCTGCGCACGCATCGTATGTAAAAGCAAATGGATTTCATTGGGCCGAATGACTAACTATCCATCTGTATGTAAATGACGCGCTAAAGTGGTCACTGGTATGCCATAGAGTCTGATCCCACGAAAACTGCGGCAAAGTTTCAAGGCGATATTATGCAGTGCAAGGTGCATGAGATAAGTTTACCGTACCGGGCCGCTACGTCGCACCACACGTCCTTCTTAAAATAGACCGAAAAAAGGGAAAAAAAGGGAAAAAAAAAAAAGTGTTCACTCCCACCTCTGCAAGCAAGCAGTATAATCAACAAGTATGAACAGGGATTTTCTTTTCCCAAAAACGTACCAGGTTTAAGAAAGATACATTGAACACAGGGGCAGGGGCACAAAGTAGCTTTTTTTTTTTTTTCCATATGAAAGCAAGGGAGACACAATGTAGTGCGCGAAGACGACAAGTTCGGTTTTGACACGGGATTAATCTCACCTATGTTTGCCCACATTACCGAGATAACAATTCCGTTGAAAGATTTTTTTTTTTTCAATTTTTTTTAATTTTTTTTTTTTTACCTGGCCTTGTACTCCGCGTAGAAAACCGTTAGTTAGGGGGCGCTGAAAAAGACCAACTGCACTTAGTCCGAAACGGGGTGGGTAATGGGGTCTGCTGCGCGAATTAGCAATAAGGCTCCGCTCGGCATACGCGTGTAAGTGGGTACCTGCGCTTTCCCAAACGGGCAATCTGCAAGCGCGGCAAAGCCTAAACACGCGGATATAGAGGGGGGGCCACAAAAGAAGCGTAGCTTTTAACCTCACATGGGCCAAAAAAAAAAAAGCAGGGGAATTTGTTCTATAGAAACCTTGGATGGAGGCCAATTGGAGGAGGCAACAGGTTGGCTGGGGGTGAGAGAGGGGGCATTCGCGTTTTCCCGTGTTTTCCCGTATATATTCTCTCCTCTCTTTTTTTTTTTTGGATTTCTTTTATTCTCTTTCCTCGCACTTACACCGGCATAATCGATTCGGTTATCCCCCTATTTGCGCATCATGGCTGAACCGCAATTGAAGCCGTATCTTGGGAGCTACTACCTCTGGGACTACGTTCCTTCCACGATCGCGGCCGTCATTTTCATCGTTTTATTCGTTGCGTCGACGGGATTTGTATGCTGGAAGATGATCAGCACAAGGACGTGGTTCAGCATCCCGTTTATGCTGGGTGGCGTGTGTAAGTTTTCTTTTGCTCCGCGTTTATTCTCGGGGTTGCACCCATTATTACTTTAAGTTATTTAGGTTTTTAGGTTTTTTTCGTCTTACACAACACAAACACAAGCACACACACACTCTCTCTCTCTCTCCCTCTTTCTCTGTCTTCTTAATGTTATTGTTTCCCTACCCCTTCACTTGATAATGACATCACCATATAAAATGAGAGGGAAAAAAAAAAAAAAAAAAAAAGCTGTGCAAAATATTCTAACCAGATTCTGCTTTTTCATTCGGGGCATGAAATAGTTGAATTCCTAGGGTACATAGCGCGGGCCTTATCGCACGACCGAACCGAGCAACTGGGCCCGTACATAACGCAAGCCGTCGTCCTCCTCATCGCGCCCGCCCTCTTCGCCGCATCCATCTACATGACGTTGGGGAGGGTGATGGGCAGCATGCACGGCGAGCGGCACTCCCTCGTGCCCGTACGGTGGTTGACCAAGGCGTTTGTCACCGGGGATGTTCTGTCCTTTGCACTGCAGTCCTCGGGCGCAGGTCTGATGGCGGCTAAGAACTTGAACAAGAAGACGGGGGAGAATATCATTATCGGGGGCTTATTTGTGCAGATTATCATAATCGGACTGTTTGCCGTGACGGTCATGGTGTTTCATAGGCGGATGAGCAGTCGGCCTTCGGAGGCGATCCTGGACCCGGCCTGCAAGTGGCGGAGGAGGATGATGATGCTTCATGCCACGAGTGCGTTGATCACGGTGCGATCTGTTTTCAGAGTGATTGAGTATATGATGGGGAAGAATGGCTATCTTTTGAGACACGAGTGGACGTTGTATGTGTTTGATGGGACGCTCATGTTTGGCACCATGGTTGTGTACGGCGTGGTTTATCCTGCGGAGCTGAGTGATGGGGATAGGGATAGGGATAGAGATAGGGATATGGATAGGGAGAGATGGAGGGGCCGGTGGAGGGGCCGGTGGAGGGGGAAGTGTTTTTTATTCTTCATCTTTTGTCTACCTCCTGTTGTTGTCGTTCAGGATGACAGGAAGGCGGTTCTATAGCTCTTGTTCCATGTTTTGTTTTAGTGCTAGATGCTGGATTGGTGTGGGAAGGTGGTCAAGTATTGCACCAAGGCCTGGATAATTCCGTAACACCACCCTTCTAACAACCTTTATGCTATTTCTCTATCTATACCTCCTAGTTGCTAACATCTCCTTAATCTACAGTCATATTATAGCTGCAACGGCTAGCTTAGATTGTTAACCCTAGAGCGCTAGGTGTATATAGCTAACTTATAGCGTGAAGTAGCTTGTAAATCTGCGTTACTTAGGTAGTAGGGGTACGAATCCTACTACCTACTCCGTAAGCAAGGTAGCTATAGTAAGGTAGCTACGGAATATAGTACTAGTTAGTAGGGGGACTAGACCTACTCACTAGCTATAGTTTAATTCTAGCTGGTCGGGGAAACAGCTGGGATTGTGTCCTATATACGGAATAGAATTCGAACCTATTGTCATAGACTAATCTGGCCACGTCGCAATTTTTGCAACACAATCTTAGTGTCGCCTGCCAGTTGCGACAAAAGGATACGTATTGTACAAGTCGCTGAGGCAATTGGCATCTAAGATAGTTAGGCGAGCGGCGTGTGAGCCACCTGTCCTAGCTACGAGCCACCCTAATTGAGTATAGCGTGGCGGGTCCTTGTCTTATACTTACAAACGCTGATTGGCTGGAATTGACTAGATAATTCGTTCTTCTGCGTGAATCAGCGCCTAGTATTAATGTGGACCTAACCGCCAATTGTGCCCAATTCCAGCCAATCAAAGCCCGTTAAGCAATTAATGGGAACACGTACCACGCCCCGCGCTATACCCAATTAGGGTGGCTTGTAGCTAGGACAGGTGGCTCACACGCCGCTCGCCTATCTTATATCACGCATCAGTGCTAGTTATGGTCTAG
Source organism: Atkinsonella hypoxylon (assembly GCA_000729835.1). Classification (NCBI taxonomy): domain Eukaryota; kingdom Fungi; phylum Ascomycota; class Sordariomycetes; order Hypocreales; family Clavicipitaceae; genus Atkinsonella; species Atkinsonella hypoxylon. The sequence continues at coordinate 21,480 of JFHB01000072.1, read as the reverse complement.
GGCCCTAAGGCCCTAGACCATAACAATAATAGCTATATGAAAACCCCAAATAGCAACGCCACGCAACCGGGAGAGTGTCACGTGACCCTAACATCAGCAGGCATAAAAATAGGCTATAAAATAGCTTATTTTTAACAGTACGTAATCACGCCTTAAAGAGAGACTAGCTGTTGTTTAGACTAACGCGATGTAGGTGGCATTTACTCGGGATTACTTAGGACCCACTGTACCTCGGTGCTTGTAGGCGGTACCTAGAGGCAGGGTACTAGAGCTAGGCAGCACCAGACAAGACAAGACAGACAGTGACATGATCCCGTTGTCTCTCCGCTCAATTGTCAGTCTAGCACGGCACATGCAAAACGGACTCGGTGGAGCCGATTGAATTAAAAAAAAAAAAAAAAATTGAAAGTGTCAAGCTGTGGGACCAAAGTTCAACTATTTTCCAACCAAAGTGCCAAACCCAGCTATCTGGGCCCATGTTATGGGCTGTCACTGCTGTCATGTCATGTCATGTCATGTCATGTCATATCATGACATGTCACTCACGGCTTTACTCGTGCACATCTGGTCGCGTTTCCTCGTCTCCGCCGACAATGGCAAGCAAATGAGGCAAGTAGAGCAGAGCACATAATTAAACTACAACCGTCCCAAGTCGACACACACCACCCACCCATCCCCCATCGCAACTTGCTCCGAAACGCCGTTCTGGGCGAACGCGCGCACAATGTTGAAGTGAAAGGGGGAAAAGGGCATGTCGTTGTTCAGCTGCCTAGGACCTCCCTCCACAAGCCCTGACTGAAGCCCTGAAGCTCGGAAGCTCTGAAGCTCTGAATAATCCCGCGCCCGCGCGACTATGCGACATGCGACATCAAGACCCATCTCGAGATTTCGAAGTTCGAAGCTCCGGTCCCAACTCCGTTGCACCACTTGTTGACACAGTTGCAATTCCTCAAGGGCCTTGGCTCGCTCATCCATCATTTCCCAACGGGCAACACCCTCGGCAAAGCATGTCCGCTCCCGCCACCGCCACCGACACCGACTCGGAGAGCACGACATCGCTGCAGAACCAGAGGAACCAGAGGAACCAGAGGAACCAGAGCCAGAGCCAAAACCAGAACCAGAACCAGAACCATGACCAGAACCAGAACCAGAACCATGACCAGAACCATGACCAGAACCATGACCAGAACCAGAACCAGAACCATGACCAGAATCAGAACCAGAATCAGAACCATGACCAGAACCATGACCAGAACCATGACCTCGACCTCGACCACGGCCAAAGCCCTCCTCGCCAACAGGCCAACAAGGCACAGTCCAGAAGTAGCAGCAGCGCCAGTGGCAGCAAGATCCAGCCCAAGATCCAACCCAAGACCCAGCGCAGGTCGCACCGGAAGTCTCGAAACGGCTGTGCCGAGTGCAAGAGGCGGCACATTCGGTGCGATGAGCGAAGACCGGCCTGTGCCAACTGCGCCATTGCCGAGCGCGTGTGTGCCTTTGCGCCACCGAAGGTCAAGCCCGTTAGCAAAAGGGCTTCCTCGTCCGCTCCTGCCTCGTCTGCCACCACCCAGCCACACCAGCACCAGCACCAGCAGCATCCGCTCCCGCTCCCGCTCCCGTTCCCGCTCCCGCCCCCACCCCCGCTTCCGCATCACCATCCTCTCCAGTTGCACCCTCAACAAGCGCAAGCAGTCCTGTCTGAAGCATGCCAACAAGAGGCATCAACGACAACTACATGCACATCCGATGAGGGAAACAGTAATAATACCTCCCTCGGCCACACGCCAGCCAGCGATGCCCCGATCCTCCCAGCGCCACTGCTGCAGCCGCCTCAACACCACGGCCAGACAGGTCGCCGCCAGTCAAGCCTCCCGTCCTTTGAAGAGTTGTTCCCTTCTCAGCCGGCCACGCCGCACGAGTCGCAATCGCCGCCGCTCAATCCGGACAGTCCGTCATCCATCCCCCACCGCTTCACAGCAGAGCACCTCTCCCTCCTCTACCACGCCCTCAATCACAAGACGGAAATCTTCATGACCCCAGGTGAAGACCTCCGTCTGCTGGACATTGCCGTCCGTCGCGCCTCAGACGCGCCCTACCTCCTAGACCAGGTCCTCGCCCTCTCCGCCCTCCACCAGGCCTCGCTGGAATCTGCCCAATCCGCTCGCGCATCTTCCCTCCGTCACCTCGCCACCCGCCTCCAAACCCGGGCCGTTGCCCTCTTCACGCGCGAAGCATCCACCCTGCCCCCCGGCGACCACAACTCCTCCATCCCACGCTTCCTCTTCGCCGCCACGCTGTCCCTCCACGACCTGGGCGACACGCTCAACTCCATCGGCGACCTCACCACCTCCAACTTCCACATCGTGGTCAACCGCTTCGTAGACTGCTTCCGCATCCACCACGGCATCCGCGCCGTCATCAACCCCATATGGACTCACCTCCTTCAATCCGAGGTAGAGCCCTTGCTCGCCGTGACGGAAAACATCCGTCTCGACCTCGAGAAGGAGATGAAGCCAGAGCCCGCGCATGAACTCAGCGCCCGTCGACGTCCCTACCTCCGCGGCCGCGAGTGCAAGCCCCTCTATGAACTCGTCCGGTCCTCCGATCTAGGATCGTCTACCATCTTGGCCTGCAATCAGGCCATAGAGCGTCTGCAATCCGCCTTTGACCTCTTCAGAAACATGCCTGCCCTGATGGCAGGACCCCATGCCGCGTCCGCCTTTTCCGTCACCGTCGGCAAAGAGTTTCTTCCTGTCCTCAGGAGACTTCAGCCCGAGGCGCTAGTCGTGCTGGCTTACTACGGCGTCTTGCTTCATTACGGGAGGCACTACTGGCTCTTTCGCGATGCGGGGAGGAATATCGTCAGGGCGGTTGCGCAGCACCTGGGCGCGTATTGGGAGGGAGCCATGGCATGGCCTGTGGGGGAAGTGGGCTTGTCGCAGGGTTCATCAATAGCGTGACTTTACGGTTGAGGGACGCAGGGCATGCCTTTGATGAATGAGAAAGGGGAGGAGAACGGGCGACGGAGCATTTTGTGATCTGAGACTGGATTGACGGGATTGTACGGCACTGGGCGGGTACAACAGAACCTTGCGTCATGGGCAGTCATCGGAAGTCTCTGGGTGCACACATGGGGTCGTTTGGCATGTCAAGGCGTGGACGAAGGATATATATAAGAGCTCAGCTTTACCTCTCAGTGTGGCATCTGCCGCAGGGCCCGAGTCTGTAGATGTGTGTGACCTCGAATCCTTGTCATGGCCAATGCCCCGAGCTTCGATATCCCAGGCGCGAAAAGGGATGAGTGAGCGAGACTCTCTTCAAGGCTAATATGGGATGAGGAGTCTACTTCTATTATTAGTGTAGTTTGTAGTTAGTAGTTATCATTGTTCATGTTTAATTTTTTTTTTTTTTGCTTTGTTAGCCTATTATATTCAAAGTTGAAGCCATTGGAGCGGCTTATTTCTCACCGCCTAGCACATACACTCGCTTTACTCCTGAATTTCCAATACCCTACCCTAGACTGACTGGGCCCTTGGTGAGACGGGCGAATCGTCCTCCTCGGCTTCTACCATGTGAATGCCATTTGACCCCAGGCCCGCCTCCGGCCCAGCCACCCCTGTTTCAAAACAAAACATTCCCTCACGCCTTGGCTCATCCCGGATGGAAAAAGGAAAAAGGAAGTGCCCCCCTGCACTTGAAATAATCGACACCGGGAGAGCGGGAGTAACTAGGCCTTTGCCGCAAGGGCACTTACTTGCTGCTTCACACTTGCCTTTCGAGGCAAAAGGCATCAATCAAACCAGCCTGATTGCATTCAACGCCATCACACCTCGTATTACGCCGTTATTGAACTGAACTTTCGCATAGAAGATATCAACTGCCTAGGTACTCAAAAGAACCCTAGACAGCCTCATCTATCATATGCTCGACATGTATTAATATCTACTACATCACATCTTCACACTGCCACATCTTGGCTTTGCTCAATTGCACTGCTAGTCCCTAAAAGCAATGCGACCTTCTGTCCTTGCTCTTTCAATCCTCCCTTACGCTGGCAATGTCCATGGTTCAGAGACTCTGCCGCAGAAGCACGCATTCCATCGAGACCTTTCTGCACTTTTTTATCCCTTCTCTCCTTGGCCTTTACCCCCTCATCTGCTGCAGGTTAGATAAGACATGTATATATGCGAAGCTTTCGTCATCATTTTTCGACTGCATCGTAAGATAAAAAACGGGCTGTCCAGGATCGCCGCCTCGTCCGCCCGGTGACACGTCTAAACTTGGTATCACTACGGTTGAAAATGGAAGAGCACTAAATAAAAAAGAGTGAAATGAAAAGCGCTTGGCTGCAAGCGGAGGTAGACGCTCCATCACGATGCTGCTGGGCCGATCGCCTTGGTGAACCAGGCGCTCACAAACCATAAAACTCCCAGCCATTTGTTTGGTCTGTTCCGAATTGGACTTTGCCAAGGGATGTTGCCGATTCTCCCCCTCCCCAAACTGGAGCGAACTCGTTTCGCAATTCTTCATTCAGTCAGAGCTCCTCGTCCTCTAGCTCAGACGGCTTCAACAGACCGCCAACCTTTTGCCGTCTTTCCATGTCTGCTAGCTTAGCATCGCGTTCCTGCTGTTCCTTTTCGACGACGAACAACTCGGCATTGTCACCAGCGAACTCTTTGAGTGAAATTAGGAAGTCTCGCATGTTGAGACGGAACTTGTCATATTGAGTGTTGAGAGACAGCAGACCTTCCACGAAACCCGTCACTTGGGCACTAATGGCAGAGATTTAGTCAGCAGCTGACACTGACCTTCCATGTCACCGAACAGAAAGGGAACTTACGCTTGTAGATTGGGGAACGCATTTCGCAGTAAAGTTGCAACAGAGTTGGCGAGATACTCCTTATTAGAAGTTCCAGGCTGGGCTTGATCAGGAGCGTAAATTGGTCCTTGGATCTTTGGCTGAGTGCCATCGGCAGGGTGGATGTAATAGAAGAGCTTTATGAGCAACATGGACTGCGTCTTGAAGCCAGCCTTGTGATCACTGTCTGTAACGACAAATAAAACGTCCTGCAGAATCATCATGAAGTACCGCTGGAAGAAAGCATTGGCAGTGGCAGCATCAGTCTTCTCGGCTATGTTAGTGATCAACTCGAGACACATGTTGAGGCCGGCGGCCTCAACGTCGCGGTTGTCGTGTTTGAATGCCCACGAGCAGGAATCAATCACGAATTTGAACTGGTTGTTATCCAGCTTCAGTAGTGCAGGGAAGCAGTGCAAGTTGATGGCGCGGAGAAGGTTGAAGAACTCGACACGATGCTCCGGGAACTCGGAAAAGTCCTTGTTGATCATTTCCAAGGTGCACTCGAAGACATTCTCCATAATCGTAGGGACCTGGTCTTCCATCAAAGCAGAGAGCTTTGTAATTATAGTTGACATTGCCTTGAGTACTTCGGCATCACGAGCTCCAGGAACGTTGCGGTTGTAGTCCACCAGAACGCAGTCGAGTAGTGGCGGCACCATTTGAGCCCGGACTGCCTGTAGGTCTTCTGCCTTTTCCACATAGGTCTCGATGAGCTTCAGAATTTCCTTTTTAATCGTTCGCAGACCTCGAACCTTGGGCATCTTGGTCGCCAGTTCACCTAAAGAGTTATCTGTCAGTACCTGTCACAAAACAATTCAAACTACTCCATGACATATCCGCTTACCATCTCGAGCCACAGCTTCAGATATCAGACCACTCGTGGCGCGGTACATTTCCAACATGTCGTGATAGATACGGCCGATTTGCGGATAAAAGTAGGGGCCAATGGAGGAACAGGCGGAAACATTGGTCTTCATGATATTTCCAATAACCTTGATAGTCTCGGCATCCTGCAAAATTGATGGATTCACCGTCGCCTGCTTGATAATTTCATCCCAAGCGGCATTGGGGATATTCATTAAATCGGCCAACAAACGCTCTTGTTGGTTCTTGTTGCCTTGTGCCGCAACCATGTAGCCGCAAGCCTCGTAGAAAGTGTGTACCTGCTGAGGTGTAAGATCGCACGTAATTTTACCCATATTTCGCACAATCTCCTCGATGAAGGGCTCCTGCTCACTAGGCTGGAGTGCAACAAAGTGTCGGCGACATTGTCTGGCAATCTTGATGAAAGTATCGCAAGCCATGTCTTGGACACCTATTCATCTTGTTAGCATACTAGGTACGAGTCACAAGTGAGGCTTTTGGGGAGCACATGGCCTCGTCAGTGCTCACCTTCATGGGATTCATGCATAAACTCGAACAACTTATTGACAACCGTCTTAAGGAATTTCCAATGCGCCTTGAGGAACCGAGGATACTGGCCGACAATGTACATGATGTTGCTCGCCACCACGGCTTTGTTGTCTTTGCCACGCTTCATCTCCGTCAGACCCAAGAGATCCTTGATAACAGTAACAAGGAATCGCTTCTCAGTTTCTTCGTTCATGGCCAGCGAAATAGATCCGATCGCCCAGCACAGCACATTGCAATTGTGCCATGACCACTCTGCACCATCAACCTGACGAGCCAGTTTCTCTGTCATGATGTTCTCGGTATCGACAACATCCAGGTGAGTAAGGTAAACCAAGCATTCTCTGATGGTCTTGTACAGCTGAACAGTATCGCTTTCCTTGACGAATTCACGAACGATTTCACCCTCGTCGTTCTCCACGATGAGCACTTCCTCGGGTCGGACCATTCTCTCAATCATGACAACACGCAGATTGGACAGAACTTCGTTGTACTTGTGTTTTCGGAGCGGATAATTCATCAATAGTGTCGGATTGGGCGCACCGCTACCAGACATGCCACCGACAGCCATGAGTGGGTTGATGTCCGTGATGGGGAGCTGCTGCATCTCCTCATACAGTTCCTGAACAAGCTTCAGCCAGTAATCCAGGCAAATCTTGAAAATTTCGCGGTCATCAATCTGAGATATTCTGATGAGGTAATAGTGTCCATGCATGAGATAGTCTCGGTTCGGCAGGTTTTCAATGAGCTGCAGAGCAGAAAGCCTGTTAGCGACTCGCCATTGACCTCAAAGGCCCAATGATACCAAGACAACACTCACATTAAGATGTGTTCCAAAGAAATTGCAGAGGAAGAGCGCCAGATTTTGGACAAACTCTTGATCCTTGGAATTGCTTGAAGGATACGTCGTCTTCAAGTCCAACGAAACAGGGATAATATCCGCAATGGTAGTCAGCACTTCGGTGAACATCTTGACGAGCTGCTCGTCATATGAGTTTGACTGGCCAGCTCCACCCGTCTGAAGGCCACCAATTTCAGTCAGACACTGAAGAGTAATGTTACGGAACTCGGGAACGGAGAGGAAACGGGTGCGCAGGGTCTCAATGAGGTTTGTCTCAAAAATGTAACCTAGAGGAATCCAGTTGCAGAAGCGCAGAAGAGTCTCAAGAGTAGCTTGGACCAAGCTGGGTTGATCTGCTGTGGTGAGGACCTCTTGGCACAGTTGGAATATTTGCGAGAATTCCGCGCACATTGTCTGCTTGAGATTCCTCGTCTTCGTCGACGTCATCTGTTCTGCGGAGTAGTCGAAGACTTCTTCGGAGAGCAATCGCAGAATTATCATATTGTTTTCGCAAATGGACAGGTTCGCATGGCAGGAGGAGATGATCTCGTTGACGAACGTGGGCCAGTTGTGAGGCCATTCTTGTTTGAGAACAGAAATGAGGACGAGATTGAGCTTGTTGAGGAGGGCTTTGTTCTGTTTTAGGGATTCTTCGGAATTCGAACACTGGATGATGAATTGCACAATGAAGTTTCGAATACCTATCATCATAGTAAGCAGCCGGAAGCATGTCGCGTTGAATCGCGAGCTAGGTGTGGACAAACGAACCCTGACACTGATCTCTAGGTAATACCTTCCATCTCGTCATGATGACATTATCCAAAACCTGCAGTCCCAAATCTAGAGACACAGCAAAAGTTAGCTTATCATATTCCCCCACCCCCCCTCTAGGATTCAAAACAAGAACCCAAGTTCAAATTGTAGCTGTCGAGGATCGGGTTTGTTTGGACATACACTTCGTTTGCGGGTATTGAGCGCTGGAGAGGATCTGGTCTACCATGAGCCAAGCATCGGGGTCTTCTTTGAACTAGTATAACATGTTAGTCGACCAAGGCTCCCTGCAAGGGCTTGTGAAAATCTGCTGCATATTCATCGTCGGTCGTGTTCTCGGGCCTGGTTCGATGTTCGCTTCCCTGCGCTAATATCGGTCGCTTGGTAATTGTGTGGAGGGGTATTTACCTGGTTCAGTGCGGCTTGGGCGGCTTTTTGCTAAACGAAACAAACATATCAGACAGTGTGTCCACATGAGGGAAGTCTGGATCTTGACGAAGGTATTTTGGGGAGAAGAAATCACTTACCTGGTCCCCGCGACCTTCATAAAAGGTGCGGACCGTGGTGTCGAGCTCTTCAATCGTGACAGCCATGGTCTGAGCAAGACGAGGCTAACAACGAGGGGAAACAAGACTAACAAGGGCGGGGGAAAGAAACCTCTCGGAATCTGTCAATAGACGCGGAGCTCACGCAGCGCACAGAATTAGAGATGTTCGGGGCGCTTATGTAAAAGAGAAGCTCCGACGGGAATTTTTTTTGGATGCAGGCGGGGGGGAGAGGGGGGAGGGGGGGGGGGGTGGGCGAGGAAGAAGCACAAGCTGTTCTGAGACGTGAGACGTGAGACGTGAGACGTGATATGGCTGTAATAAGAGGTGGTGGTGGTTGTGGTGGTGGCGTCTGCGGCAACGATGAGTAGGCGACTAAGGCGATGATGAAAAGAAAAAGCCCGGCTCAAGCAACAAAGCCTCACTCTGCACCACTTTAGCAGTTAACGTCGACGGACCCAGTATCCAGCACCCAGCACCTACCAGAGCGCGGCCGGTGGGACGACCAGCTAGCTTAGCTGTAAGTCAAGCAATCCCAGCACCGACCGCAACGACATTCATGCTTCAATACCTTTTTTTTGTCGTCCTCTCTCTCTGCTTTAGACAAATTCTTTGCTTTAACCATCTACTCCCGGTGCCTCACATGCAATTCGAATAGGCATGCTCCTAGCCGGCAACTGCTTGACGACAATTATTACCAACCTAGGTAAGGTATTCACGAATCTAGAACCGTCTCGATGGCTTGAAATTGGAGCCGCATGTCTTAGGTAGGTACTAGGTATATAGTCTCACGCCAAGTCCTGCATCCGGCACTCTGCTAACGAGAACCAAATCCCGCGCTTATCTTGTGACATGTCAATGAGTTTCGTCAATATCCACATGGATGAAATATGTAAGAAATGTTGTTCGAAGGAAACGAGATATCTGAAAATGTCATCGTAGCCTCATCCGCACAAACTCCACAGCTTGGAGACCAAGCAAGCAGTGTGACCGCAGCTGCCCAGGTGGTTGACAAAAAAGTGCTGTGAGGTAACTGTTACCTGGCCACGCGACTACGACGGGCAATCCAGCAGCTGGCCTTGTGTGGATGCCTTGCCTACCTACCTACCTACCTACCTACCTACCTACCTACCTAGGTAGGTAGGTTTCTAGGTGCCCACCTAGGCGTTTATGACGATGACCGTTGATCCCTGATCGAGGTATTTGGTACCAGTTGACCTTGAACTGAATTGGTCCTTCCTGCCCTACCTGCAAAAATGCGGCCACTGACCACCATGCAATGTCCCACATATATTTACTGTGTCAAGAAAAACTTTCGGCTCTGGTCTATTAGCTATTTCATTTCATTTCGTCGTTATGCCAACGATCAGAAGGAATTCTACAGTGACCCAGCGCGGACTGCCCCGCTGGCCCGCTGGGTCAGATAAATTGGCTGTCCCTCATCGTCACATAAGGCTTGAAGCTGATTTCCTTCAAAGCCCGAGGCACACAACAATACAGTTCACATTTTAAAGCACAAACATATGCATTCGCTCGAAATAATAGTTTTGTCTTTCTCTATATAAGGCTCTTGATACGTCTCAAAAAGATACCCCACTAATTAGACTAATGGCATACATTGGCTTCCCCATCCCACGCTCTTCGCTCATGGCTTATAGCCACATTCGGCTAACGCGTCTTGCAAAGCTCGGATGGCGTTGTCGATATCAGGTCTCTTAGGGTCCATCTACATACAGCAGGCACACTTTAGCAACCTGGAGCACGAAATTATAATACGGCAGAAAGAGTATCAAATGATAAAACATGAACAAAAGGGGGGTGACAACGTACAGCTGAAGGTCCCATGTGGCCAAAGCGAATATATTTGCTACCGATCTCCTTGTGCAAACCACCAGCAAAGATGATGCCCTTGTTCAGCAACTTGGGAAGAATATCAGGAATGCTGCAACTGTCAGGCAAATAAATGGCAGTCATGGCATGGGCCTGATCTTGAGTCTTGCTGGCAACAATCTTGAGACCAAGGTCAGCGACAGCCTTCTTGACCTTGTCAGAGACCTCGATATGTCTTTGGAAACGTTCAGATAGGGGACGGGCCAGGACCTGGCTAACAGCGGTGTTCAAGGCGCGAATGAGCTGCGGTGAAGGGGTAGAGAAATAGGAAGGCTTCTTGGCCTCGTAGTTCTGCATGACTGTCGGCCCTTGTTAGCTGAGCACACTTCAACTCACACGTTACTTGAATCTGGAATCTATCTCACTGGGGATCCATCGCTTCATGGAAGCAAAGTAAGTGGTCGGTTCAGTCTTGCGGTTCTTGACGACATCGATAGCGCGTCCACTGAACATGGAAATCGACAGGCCGGTAGGGCAGCCGATGGCCTTTTGTCCAGCCGTAATAACACCATCTAAACCCCAATCATCGAAGGCGATTTCCTCACAGGCAACACTGCAGACACCGTCGACAATGATCAAAGTCTCGGGAGAGGCGCGCTTGACAATGTCAGTCAAGGACTTGAGGTCGAACAAGACACCGGTCGAAGTATCGACATGAGTGGCAGTAATGAGCTTGTACTTCTTTTTCTTGAGAGCCGCCTCGATTTCGTCAGGCTGGGGTCGGCTACCCACGGCTCCGGCAATTTTGGTGACATTGGCTCCATACGCTGTGAAGCAATCCGCGAATCCGTCTCCAAAGTAGCCAGTGCTCAGAACGAGAACATCTTCGCCGGGCTCGACCAGGTTCGCTGCAACCATGTCCCATCCCAATGTACCGGAGCCGTTGATGACGAAAGGCTGCGAAGCTGGGTTGGTGGTCTGGAACAGCTTGCGCAGCATAGATAGGGTGTCACCAAAAGTTGAGATGAAGCCAGGGCCGACATGGCTCTCACTATCGATCGGCGACGCCAAACAACGGTCAGCATCATTCTGTAAATGCTTGTCTAGTCTCTCGTTGTGCCTCGAGAAGAGGTGGCGTACCTGTAGTGGGACATGGACTGAAGCACGGCATCGTCGAACTCGATGGGTCCGGGAATCAGTAAGGTAGGGTGAGCAGCTTGGGAGGACATATTGGCGATTGTTCGGCAATGCAGCTGGATGTTGTGAGTGTAAGCCAAAGAGGTTCCAAGCTTGAAAGGTCGCCTGGGCAGAATCTGTAAAAGTCTTGGAGGTGGTTGATGTAAAGAAATGGAAGCAGCCCTCGGACTGAGAAGGAGGACACTGGTCGAAGACATGGAGGGGTAATGGTCTTTGGTCTTTGGACTTTGGTGTTGACGACTGAGTCTGGCGGGGCAAAGCTCTCCACGCCAGCTGCCCCGGTCGGACGGGAGCTGCAGCTCTGGTGAAAAGCCCGCGGTCGGTTATGTCTTGCTCTACCCTTATCGCCCAGATGAAATCTGTATCGCATGGTTGTCTTTTCGACGAATTTGCCAAGTTTCCTGATGATGCGGTATTATGGAGCAATATTCGTGCATTTCCAAGGAGTGATTGGGAGTTGGCTGTGACCATACAACGGTTTGATCACCATATGACCCAGTCAAGGACACTGATTAATCAACATAGTGAAACGGACCAAGGAGACATTTTCAATGTTCCATAGTAGGTAGACTTTGTTGAATTTGCGCCACCGCCTTGCATCCGGGGTATATGAACGTATATAGATGTGATATGAAGAAGCTGCTGAATGGAACCGGCCCGACACAAGATTCTTATAACTACCCATCACATCAGACACGCGACCTTCCGACTGCTGCACAACCCCGACGACCCAACCTTGATGCGCGTCGCTTGCCCAACCCACGTCCAAGCCTCCACCTGCCACTCATACCAGACCTTCGTGTCGTCCGTCTGCCGCCACATGCTGACCTCGAGCTCCGTGTCCGCAGGGAAGGAGATTGGTTCCTTGAGCGGGAAGAAGATGGGGAACCATGAAATCATATCCTTGCTCTTCTGGTCTATCCTCTCTGGGTGCGTGCTAATCTCGACTTTTTCGCCTTTGCTCCTCTCCACCTTGGACTCGTAGAGCGTCGACTCAAAGTATCCTGCTAGACCGTGCGTGACGCCTTGCGTGCGACACACGAACGTGACGTGGCAATAGCGTGAGTTGTGGTCATTTGCCCCTGCTGCGTTGGCCATGCTGCCGCCGCCGCCACCCATGATGCCCCCCGAGCGCCGAGCCTCGACGCTCCGAAGGGTCGATCCCGGGATGGGGTGGGAAAACTCCCATGCTTGTTGGATGCGAGGATTGCCTGGGACCTTTTGGCAGACAAAGTCGAGGGCGAATAGGCGGACCACCCAGGGGGTGCTGAAAGCCGTTGCCTCGGTGGCAGACCGGGCGAGGATATCGGCGTGGAGTTTGGGGGTCGAGATGGGACTCATGTGCGCTGTGTAGGATTGAGGGATCGAGATGCCGTGCGGTTTGGCGAGGACATGCTGTATGCCGTCTAAACACTCTGGGGAGAGCTCGTTGTCGCCAAACGAACCGAGGAGCTCGGATATGAGGATGTCTACTTTGCCGTAAATGGGTCCCGTCTCTTCTGAATGCGACACAAGAGGTCCCTTCCAGGCTCGCATGTCCGTCTTGACAACATTGACCTTGCCGCCCCAGAGAGTCTGGTTCTGACGCAGGAGGTATACGTAGGCGTTAGGGTTCTTTTCCACGCCCCAGACTTCCACGTTTACCCCGGTATACTCTGCGGCTTTGAGGGTTCGCGTGACAAGCGGTCCTCTTCCTGATCCGGCCACGGCAATGACTACCGAGCCTTCCTTGGATGTGGGTAAGTTGAGTTCTTTCCACTCGGACAGAGCCTCGATTATGGCGGCCTCATACTGGTCGTATTTCACGGGATCGCCCTCAAAGACTTCGTATGTGGCTGACTCGAGGTTGTCTGACAGTGGTTGCAAGGGCGATTGCAGCCAGTCCTGAAAGCTCGTCAACGTAGGCGACTCGAGAGCAGAAAATGGCGGCTGTTGATTCTCCAGCCATTGCAAGTAGGCTAAATGGGCGTCTGCGCTAGCACGGACGGACGGGCTCTGAGCCAAAGCAACCGGGCTGTGAGCAGCTGACAGAGCTGGGAAGTCCTCATATGTTACCGGAGGTCGATTTGCCGCGAACAAAATGGAATTGTCGTCTGTTTTGACGTTGGATACGTCAGGGCCGACGTCGCAGAGCAGGATCCACGGCACGGATTTGAGTCTCATGTACCGGAAGATCATTTCTTGGTGGTGTTTCGAGAGGGATGGGAAGCCGCCCTTATTCTTCTGGAACACATCTGGACCTATAGTCAAGTAATGCATAGGCTCTGCAAACCATCTGTTCTGCAGGTCCTTTTCAGGCATGACTCTTGGGATTTGGAGGGCTAGAAAGAGTAGAACGGGACAAGATGTCAGTCTTATCAAGGCTTGATAAAGGAATTTTGTGAACGAAAGGTGGGGGTATGAACGTGCCTACGAATAACCTCAAATTATAGTTGCAAGTGCTTCTCACATGGTGCCAAGTCGCCCACGCCGCAAAAAGGTCAATTGCTTTGGACGGGGTCGTGGTAGCATCCACCTTCTGCGGCCGAAGCGAGGACAGCGTCTCGGCAGCTTTGCCTATCACGGGCTCGCGATACATGGGCATATGGATCAGGAATGTCAAATTGTTCCCTATAGTCAAAGCCTCTTGCACGGCGCGAGAATACTGCGTCAAAGCCTGATTTCCACCATATTGCGAGGCATCTCGACTTGGGCCAGCAATCGTGATGGTCCTCACACCGCAAAAGTTGGCGTAGCTGACTTCGAGATTCAGTACCTGACGTGAAATACTGGCAATCAGGGGGTTGGTGGCGCACAGGTCGATCCAAGGACTAATATACGCAGTATACGTACTAACTGCAGGCGAAGGAAACATGCTAGTATCATCAGGGGTAAGCGGTGGAATAATGGGATCAGGGTATGATCCCGTCTCTGTACTAGTAGATACTTCAGCATTCTTCTCTAATAGCGAAAGATGATCTGAGACTATTTTGAACACTCTGTTTTTGAAGTGTCGATTCGTCACTGGTGTTGTTGCAAAGTTGATCTTCCAATAGCCAAGGAAAGTTAGCTGCGGGTTGCCTGCCACCATTCACCGCGTCGAAGGGCCAAAATCACACTCACACCTTGTTTAAGCAGGTATCCGTACTGCAAATCCGTCAAGGGCGCATCCAGAGTCGAGTCATGCTTTCCACAGTGAAATTTCGGCTGCTGAAGCCCGAAAAGTTCGGCCGTTGCCATATCCGAAGCTCCAAGATGCATGGCAACAAGGCAGTTTGACGACAACAACGCGGAGCCTGTGACAGCCGGAGCCTTTTGCACTTCTTTGGTAAGCAGGACAAACGTCGCTGCTTGGCCTACAGCGTCCCTCGACCCTGTAATTGCCTGGTCCTTTTCTCGGCTTCCTCGAGAAATTGTCCCTGTTTAATCAGAGATTCAAAGGGTAGTTGGAGGTGGTGTAAGAGACTGGCGGTCGACCAGCATTGTCTTCATGCCACTTTTTTTTCTCGAGCATTCATGTAGGCTGCACAGTGTGCGCTGGACATAAGGCTAATATCAACATTCGCATCCACTCTGTTATCTCATGTGCAACGTGGAGATTATCTTCAGAATAAACATAAGCGGATAATGCATAAATGTCTTCCATTAATATTGACGACTACATCTGAAACCTCACAGTTGGTCGCATGTATTGCTCCTGGACTGAGGCTACACCGGCATAGCACATCAATGTTTCTCCTCTTTTTACGCACTGTCCTCGAACAAGGGTCCTTATCGATAAGCCCCAATCCGTCCCGCCAAAAATTTCGAACCATTTGCAACAATTACTCAGACTGTCACTTGGTCTCCTTCCGAATCGCCCGCCGCCGCAACAATTGGGAAGGAAGAGATAAACGGAAAGAGCCACAGGTTGAACAACGAAATGTCGGACTCAAATGAAGCCAGATCCAGTAAACGCGCCAGCGCCGACACTGACGAGACGCATAGGAAGAAGTCGAAGAAGAGCGGCGGCGGCAGCGATGGCGAGGAAAAGTACAATCCGTACCTCGCCCACATGAACCAAGACAGCACAAATTCACATGGTGACGAGCCATCGCCCGACTCGGCTCTGGCGGGAATGCGGCGTCGCCGGACGACTGCAGCCCAGGCTGCCAAAGCGGAGGACTCTCCCACAAATCCCTTCACCGGAAAGCCCCATTCGCAACAGTATTTCCGCATCCTGGAGACACGGCGAGATTTGCCCGTTCATAAGCAAAGGTAAGTGTTGCTTTCATATTTTGATCATCTCTCCGAGAGAGAAAAGGGAACCTACAATGTCGAAGGGCAACAGTTGACTTTCAACAATCTCAACAGACAAGAATTCCTCGACAAGTATCACTCGACTCAGATACTTGTCTTCGTTGGTGAAACCGGTTCCGGTAAAACCACCCAGATCCCTCAATATGTGGTCTACGACGAGTTGCCCAAGCTCACAGGCAAGCTTGTGGCCTGTACGCAGCCTCGACGAGTGGCCGCTACATCCGTAGCCCAGCGAGTTGCCAACGAAATGGACGTTACTCTCGGCGAAGAAGTCGGTTACAGCGTACGTTTTGATGATCGCTCGAGCTCCAAGACCATGCTCAAGTACATGACAGATGGTATGCTCCTGCGAGAAGCCATGCACGACCACGACATGTCGCGCTACAGCTGCATCATTCTCGATGAAGCCCACGAGCGCACCCTTGCCACCGATATCCTCATGGCTCTTCTCAAGCAGATCGTTGAACGCAGGCCCGACCTGAAGATCATTGTTATGTCTGCCACACTTGATGCGCAAAAATTTCAAAAGTACTTTTACGATGCTCCGCTCCTTGCTGTACCCGGTAGAACGTTTCCTGTTGAGATATTCTACACGCCGGAGCCGGAGAGGGACTATGTTGAGGCGGCCATTCGGACTGTGCTACAGATCCATGCTTCTGAGCCTCAGGGTGATATCTTACTTTTCTTGACTGGCGAGGACGAGATTGAAGACGCGTGTCGCAAGATCAGCTTGGAAGCAGATGAGTTGCAACGAGAAGCGGATGCCGGTCCCTTGGCCGTCTACCCTCTGTACGGCACGCTCCCTCCTCACCAGCAACAACGAATCTTCGACAAGGCGCCTGCGGCATTGCGACAGGGTGGCCGTCCCGGCCGCAAGGTCGTCGTGTCCACCAACATTGCAGAAACGTCATTGACGATTGACGGCATCGTATATGTCGTAGACCCTGGTTTCAGCAAGCAAAAAATATACAACCCCCGTATCCGAGTTGAATCGTTGCTTGTGTCCCCCATTTCGAAAGCATCCGCGGCCCAGCGCGCTGGTCGTGCTGGTCGTACCAAGCCTGGAAAATGCTTCCGATTATACACTGAAAAGGCATTCAAGCGGGACCTCATCGAACAGAGCCATCCGGAGATTTTGCGGTCAAATCTCGCCAACACAGTGCTGGAACTGAAAAAGTTGGGCGTGGAGGATCTCGTCCACTTTGACCTCATGGACCCTCCCGCACCAGAAACGATGATGAGAGCGCTCGAGGAGCTCAACTACCTGGCTTGCCTTGATGACGACGGCGAGCTTACCACGTTGGGCAGCCTTGCGTCCGAGTTCCCTCTCGACCCTGCACTGGCGGTCATGTTGATCTCTTCGCCCGAGTTCTACTGTTCCAACGAGATGCTGTCCATAACATCACTCCTCTCTGTGCCTCAGATCTTCACCCGCCCCGCCAACAATCGCAAGCGCGCGGACGACATGAAGGCACACTTTAGCCATCCAGACGGCGATCATTTGACGCTGCTGAACGCTTACCACGCCTTCAAAGGCCAGGCTACCTCTGACCCGGACAGCGTGAAACAATGGTGCCACGAGCACTTCCTGTCCTTCCGCCACTTGTCCAGCGCAGACAGCGTTCGAGCTCAGCTCAAGCGCATCATGGAGACGCACGGTCTCGAACTCGTGTCCACACCATTCGAAGACAAGAACTACTACACAAACATTCGTAGGGCCCTGCTCGCAGGCTTCTTCATGCAAGTCGCCATGAAAGAGAGCTCGGGCAAAATCTACCGCACCGTCAAGGACGATCAAGCCGTCATGATCCATCCCTCGACCGTTCTACGAACAGAATTCGACTGGGTATTGTACAATGAATTCGTCCTCACGTCGAAGCAATACATTCGCACATGCACTGGCGTTCGACCCGAGTGGTTACTGGTATGCCTTCCCAGCGTCTTCATTCAGGGTATCTGCGCCATCTTTTATCTTGGCGTCATGTAATGTGGAAGAGTGCAGCTCAAGTTGCTCCTTTTTGTTTCCACTTTTTCTCTTGTATCGTGCGCACGCGGATAATGGGACGCTAACATGGTTTGCTAGGAAATTGCACCGAATTACTATGATCTTGAGACCTTTAGGCACCAACTGCACATCCAGAGGGCCCTTGCCAGAGCTGCGGAGAAGAAGAGGAGAAAGGAGGCCATGAAGGTGGGACGATGATGAATGCTCAACGGATGGATGCTCAGACTTTTGGACCTTTTTTTTTGTGTGTGTGTTATCTACGGCTAACTCTGCTGCGAACTTTTTTTTTTTCTCGCAAAAAAAAAAAAGGTGATCGATCCCATCCCTTAGTTGGAGTTGGGATTTGGTCGCAACATCCGGTCTGCAGAAACAGGCCTGCTGTGTCATTTGCGGAGTTTGACATTTTATAAAGGGCTTTACTTTCACGAACAAAATGGCATGTGTAAGGCTAATAGCTGATAGCGGCCGCATGCATTCATACCGAGTCGGAACGACCGGAACTGAAAGATTGTAGTATGGTATCCATCTTAGAGCAACGCCCGAAGCAGGAAAGCAAGGTTTCAGTGCCAGAACTAAGGCTGTACTGTACATACGACGGCGGTTCTGGCGCCAGACGAGAAAATAGAAGATCAACATGAAAGGTTATTGAAAATGTTGAGAGAGAAAAAAGCCGCATGCTCCTGCATGTAGGTTGGACAACAGAGCATCCGGGGCAGAGTGAAGTTTGATCCCGGGACCATTGGAGGTTTAGTCGTTGGTGTGCAAAAGTTCGTCAGTGGTGGTGGGTGGTCTTTGGGCGGACCTATGTTCTGGCAAGGATTGTTGTTCGATCTAGCTATTAGCGGAAACTCGCGTGCAGATTGCATGGCCGGATCAAAAAAAATGCAAGAATAAAAATAAAAATAAAAATAAAATTCAGTTGTCGGAGATCGAGCTCACGTTGTTGTGTAACATGACATCAAGTGAGCATGTCATTGCTGTACCACGACATCCCCGGGTGCTTGAAGCCGCCATGGGTTTTCATGCCTTCTCATTCCACCCTCCCATTTTGGAATTTGTTTGCGGGAGAGTTGCAGTAGCGCGCGCGGCGCCATTAGGATGCGTGTTACCACTAGACAGCAGGTTGCCATGTGTTTAGAGAATATATCCATTTCTTTTTTTAAAAAAAAAATTCCTAAAATAAAATAGTTCTTTTTCTTCGTAGGCATATTCGATGTAACCTCGATGAAAAGGGGGCGTGCACCTACAAAGTAGGGTTCTATGGCGCAGGAAAAGATGTCGTGTGGTCGCCGAACGTCACCATGCGGCCCGCTAACGACGATGGGAGCCCCTTGTCGAATGGGGTAGTACGGGGTGGGTGCTACACACTGCCGTTACCTGCCGCTTCGGCAACGCTAGAACATTTATGAAATGCGGTCTGCTCAGCCGGCAAGTTGGCAAGTTGGCAAGTCGGTCGGTACTAATGCAGGATGAGGGCACAGACTGTAGCCGCGGACCAAGCCATAAAGAGCAAAAAAAGAAAAAAAAAAAAGAAAAAATCTGCCTGCCCTTCAAATACTAGAAAACGGGCGAAAAAAGGGGTGTGTACACGCATGGGAAAGGGAAAAAAAAAAAAAAAAGGACCAACTGGTTTACTCAAGGGCAACGACAACGGCACCACCACCATGATTCAGCGGTGGCTCATTGCAACGAGAGGTGGCCACCAACTTCTATTCCGTATAGACGGCTCGTCTACCGGAACGAGCATCCTGCCTCTGCAGCGCAAAGAACATACGACACGGAGGTGGAGCAGCATCTGCTTGGTGGTTCCGGTGTATGAAATTCAAGACCGGGTCGTCACGGAGTTTGGGGACGCAGAATGGACACTGCACAGAGACGTTTTGGATTCATTCACCGTGCGGTGGTCCTAGGACACCTGTGTGATTGACTGATTGGCTCACTCACATAAGGCTGCCCTTGTTTGTCCCCTCCCCCTCCCCCTCCCCAGGTGTGCGAATATTGAAAACTGCGACTTTAAAAAAAAAAAAAAAGCAGAACATGTACGTACGTCACCTCGAGGAAAAGTCGGCGCCGCGAGAGGGACGAAGCATCGGCATGCAGATGCGGAAGGGCTCATCCGGACGGACATCAAAAGGTCGTCTTTTTTTTTTTTTTTCAAGTACGGATGAAGCTCTTCCCCAAGGACCCTGGGACGTTCGCCCAGCGGCGTCGTGTCCTGGTTAAATGACGGGAGGCCAAGGAGAAAATGCCCAGCTGGGTGGGTATGGGAGGGAGATAAAGACATTAGCCTGATGCGAGCTGTTGCAGGTCCTGGACCACTTCAACCTATCAAGTATCGCTTCTCGATTGTTTGTGGCCTGAGATAATCCATCCTTGCTGCAACCGCAGATTATGATTGGTAGGTAGGTACCTAGGTAGTTTGCCGAGGCTAGGCTAGGGCCAGAAACGTTTTTAGATACATCCAGACACACTATCATAGCGCCATGTCTGCGATAGGCACAGCGTACCACTTTGTACATCCGGATAAGTACCTACATACCTCCCATACAGCCGTGTCCTCATTGGTTCGTATCCCTGCGCGTGACCTCGCAGAGGGCCTCACGGCCTCACGGCTTGCCGAGGGGGATAAGATGGACGTTGCTGTGCTGGTCCTGGAAAAGAATACTTGGCCCCATTGCCCGCCCCTGTTTGTGACTTTGGCCCTCCCACACTCCGCAATTCAGACGATCTTCCTTGCAGCTTGTGTGGCTGCACGCAGGATTGGCCATCCCACCACCCCCATACTCAGTCTGCAGGTGCAGGGTATCTGACCGCATAACTACCACATGTTCGAACTAGGTAGTGAGTAGACAGCAAGCAAAAACAAGTCGGATGATCCCCGCGACTCCAAGGCATCGTATTGCAGCCACAAAAAAAAAAAAAACTCTAGTTTCAGCACAGAGTGATGTGACGATGTGTTGAAACTTGACCGTGGTGTTTCCAGTCAGCCGCGCCCAGGACTCAAGGCTCTGGTCTCCTTCCACGAATGGTAGTCCTCATCGTGGCATGCCTTTCCTGCCATGCATCACGTTCGTGGCACACTCGTTTTGATATCTCACGGTTGCTGGGAGCGCCAAAGTAAAAATAAAAATTGGCGCAGAAAGACCGTTGTCCGGAGTCGCAAGCTAAAAAAAAATATAATATAATATCATATAACTAGACTTGCCCACCTTCGCAAAGGGATGCCAAAAGAGATGGGCGTGCTCTCATGACATGACGTTAGTTCCCCGTGACTAGCCGCTGTGAAATTGACCCTGAGGAGAAACTCGGCTCGTAACATTTCTTAATCCCTGTACGCCGTCAACTCTGGAAAAAAAAAAAAATCATTCATCACGTATAGAAAGAAAGTCGTTTCACTCGGGTGCCGAGTCAAAGCCATGATGACATCTAGAGTAGCACGAGTAGGGCTTGAAAGCACGGAATTGCCTCTAGTAGAAACTGCAAGCACGAAAAGGGGGGGGTGGGGGAAACAAAAGCAAGCCAAGCACCTTCCCAAACAAGTGACTTTGACTTTATTTTTATTTCATTTCATGTTTTTTATTTTTTTATTTTTTCGTCCCGTAGTAACCGTCCTCCTGTGAGCCCTCGTGTGTAGCAGCTGGCAGGACAGAACTGTGACGGGGCCAAGATGAAAGGAGAGCTTCGGCGGTGCATCTGAGTGCGAGACTAACGACACCTGGCATCCCTTTTTTTTTTTTTTTTT